>CAMPDV010001190.1:0-127995 GCA_946699065.1 Loxodes magnus
AGTAGAGTAAGAAAAGAAGATAAAATTTCAGTTTTAAGGAGTATGCTTTGAGAAGTATTAAGTATTTAAAAAAGTGAAGAAGTAAAGTATGAAAAGAAGATAGAATTTCAGTTTTAAGGAGTATGCTTTGAGAATAAAGTTATTATTTAAAAAAGTGAATAAGTAAAGTAAGAAAAGAAGATAGAATTTCAGTTTTAAGGAGTATGCTTTGAGTAGTAATAAGTATTTAGAAAAGTGAAGAAGTAAAGTAAGAAAGGAAGATAGAATTTCAGTTTTAAGGAGTATGCTTTGAGAAGTAATAAGTATTTAGAAAAGTGAAGAAGTAAAGTAAGAAAGGAAGATAGAATTTCAGTTTTAAGTAGAATACTTTGAGAAGTAATAAGTATTTAGAAAAATGAAGAAGTAGAGTTAGAAAAGAAGATAAAATTTCAGTTTTAAGGAGTATGCTTTGAGAAGTAATAAGTATTTAGAAAAGTGAAGAAGTAAATTAAGAAAAGAAGGTAGAATTTCAGTTTTAAGGAGTATGCTTTGAGATGTAATAAGTATTTAGAAAAGTGAATAAGTAAAGTAAGAAAAGAAGATAGAATTTCAGTTTTAAGGAGTATGCTTTGAGTAGTAATAAGTATTTAGAAAAGTGAAGAAGTAAAGTAAGAAAAGAAGTTAGAAATTCAGTTTTAAGGAGTATGCTTTGAGAAGTAATAAGTATTTAGAAAAGTGAAGAAGTAGAGTAAGAAAAAAAAGATAGAATTTCAATTTAAAGGAGTATGCTTTGAGAAGTATTAAGTATTTAGAAAAGCGAAGAAGTAGAGTAAGAAAAGAAGTTAGAAATTCAGTTTTAAGGAGTATGCTTTGAGAAGTATTATGTATTAAGAAAAGTGAAGAAGTAAAGTAAGAAAAGAAGATAGAATTTCAGTTTTAAGGAGTATGCTTTGAGAAGTAATAAGTATTTAGAAAAGTTAAGAAGTAAAGTAAGAAAAGAAGATAGAATTGCAGTTTTAAGGAGTATGCTTTGAGAAGTAATAAGTATTTAACAAAGTGAAGAAGTAAAGTATGAAAAGAAGATAGAATTTCAGTTTTAATGAGTATGATTTGAGTAGTATTAAGTATTTAGAAAAGTGAAGAAGTAGAGTAAGAAAAGAAGATAGAATTTCAATTTTAAGGAGTATGATTTGAGTAGTATTAAGTATTTAGAAAAGTGAAGAAGTAGAGTAAGAAAAGAAGATAGAATTTCAATTTTAAGGAGTATGCTTTGAGAAGTATTAAGTATTTAGAAAAGTGAATAAGTAAAGTAAGAAAAGAAGATAGAATTTCAGTTTTAAGGAGTATGCTTTGAGAAGTATTAAGTATTAAGAAAAGCGAAGAAGTAAAGTAAGAAAAGAAGTTAGAATTTCAGTTTTAAGGAGTATGCTTTGAGAAGTAATAAGTATTTAGAAAAGTGAAGAAGTAAAGTAAGAAAGGAAGATAGAATTTCAGTTTTAAGGAGTATGCTTTGAGAAGTATTAAGTATTTAGAAAAGCGAAGAAGTAAAGTAAGAAAAGAAGATAGAATTTCAGTTTTAAGGAGTATGCTTTGAGAAGTATAAAGTATTTAGAAAAGTGAAGAAGTAGAGTAAGAAAAGAAGATAAAATTTCAATTTTAAGGAGTATGCTTTGAGAAGTATTAAGTATTTAGAAAAGTGAAGAAGTAGAGTAAGAAAAGAAGATAGAATTTCAATTTAAAGGAGTATGCTTTGAGAATAAAGTTATTATTTAGAAAAGTGAAGAAGTAGAGTAAGAAAAAAAGATAGAATTTCAGTTTTAAGGAGTATGCTTTGAGAAGTATTAAGTATTTAGAAAAGTGAAGAAGTAGAGTAAGAAAAGAAGATAGAATTTCAGTTTTAAGGAGTATGCTTTGAGAAGTAATAAGTATTTTGAAAAGTGAAGAAGTAAAGTAAGAATAGTAGATAGAATTTCAGTTTTAAGGAGTATGCTTTGAGTAGTATAAAGTATTTAGAAAAGTGAAGAAGTAGAGTAAGAAAAGAAGATAGAATATCTTCTTAAGTAGTATGCTTTGAGAAGTATTAAGTATTTAGAAAAGTGAATAAGTAAAGTAAGAAAAGAAGTTAGAATTTCAGTTTTAAGTGATATGCTTTGAGAAGTATTAATTATTTAGAAAAGTGAAGAAGTAAAGTAAGAAAAGAAGTTAGAATTTCAGTTTTAAGGAGTATGCTTTGAGTAGTATAAAGTATTTAGAAAAGTGAAGAAGTAGAGTAAGAAAAGAAGATAGAATATCTTCTTAAGTAGTATGCTTTGAGAAGTATTATGTATTTAGAAAAGTGAAGAAGTAAAGTAAGAAAAGAAGTTAGAATTTCAGTTTTAGGAGTATGCTTTGAGAATAAAGTTATATTTTAGAAAAGTGAAGAAGTAGAGTAAGAAAAGAAGATAGAATTTCAGTTTTAAGGAGTATGCTTTGAGAAGTAATAAGTATTTTGAAAAGTGAAGAAGTAAAGTAAGAAAAGAAGATAAAATTTCAATTTTAAGGAGTATGCTTTGAGTAGTATAAAGTATTTAGAAAAGTGAAGAAGTAGAGTAAGAAAAGAAGATAGAATATCTTCTTAAGTAGTATGCTTTGAGAAGTATAATGTATTTAGAAAAGTTAAGAAGTAAAGTAAGAAAGGAAGATAGAATTGCAGTTTTAAGGAGTATGCTTTGAGAAGTAATAAGTATTTAGAAAAGTGAAGAAGTAGAGTAAGAAAAGAAGATAGAATTTCAGTTTTAAGGAGTATGCTTTGAGTAGTATTAAGTATTTAGAAAAGTGAAGAAGTAGAGTAAGAAAAGAAGATAGAATTTCAGTTTTAAGGAGTATGCTTTGAGAAGTAATAAGTATTTTGAAAAGTGAAGAAGTAAAGTAAGAAAAGAAGTTAGAATTTCAGTTTTAAGGAGTATGCTTTGAGAAGTAATAAGTATTAAGAAAAGTGAAGAAGTAGAGTAAGAAAAGAAGATAAAATTTCAATTTTAAGGAGTATGCTTTGAGTAGTATTAAGTATTTAGAAAAGTGAAGAAGTAGAGTAAGAAAAGAAGATAGAATTTCAATTTTAAGGAGTATGCTTTGAGAAGTATTAAGTATTTAGAAAAGTGAAGAAGTAGAGTAAGAAAAGAAGATAGAATTTCAATTTAAAGGAGTATGCTTTGAGAATAAAGTTATTATTTAGAAAAGTGAAAAAGTAGAGTAAGAAAAGAAGATAGAATTTCAGTTTTAAGGAGTATGCTTTGAGAAGTAATAAGTATTTAGAAAAGTGAAGAAGTAGAGTAAGAAAAGAAGATAGAATTTCAGTTTTAAGGAGTATGCTTTGAGAAGTAATAAGTATTTAGAAAAGTGAAGAAGTAGAGTAAGAAAAGAAGATAGAATTTCAGTTTTAATGAGTATGATTTGAGTAGTATTAAGTATTTAGAAAAGTGAAAAAGTAGAGTAAGAAAAAAAGATAGAATTTCAGTTTTAAGGAGTATGCTTTGAGAAGTATTAAGTATTTAGAAAAGTGAAGAAGTAAAGTAAGAAAAGAAGATAGAATTTCAGTTTTAAGGAGTATGCTTTGAGAAGTAATAAGTATTTAGAAAAGTGAAGAAGTAGAGTAAGAAAAGAAGATAGAATTTCAGTTTTAAGGAGTATGCTTTGAGAATAAAGTTATTATTTAGAAAAGTTAAGAAGTAGAGTAAGAAAAGAAGATAAAATTTCAGTTTTAAGGAGTATGCTTTGAGAAGTAATAAGTATTTAGAAAAGTGAAGAAGTAAAGTAAGAAAAGAAGATAGAATTTCAGTTTTAAGGAGTATGCTTTGAGAATAAAGTTATTATTTAGAAAAGTTAAGAAGTAAAGTAAGAAAGGAAGATAGAATTGCAGTTTTAAGGAGTATGCTTTGAGAAGTAATAAGTATTTAGAAAAGTGAAGAAGTAGAGTAAGAAAAGAAGATAAAATTTCAGTTTTAAGGAGTATGATTTGAGTAGTATTAAGTATTTAGAAAAGTGAAGAAGTAGAGTATGAAAAGAAGATAGAATTTCAGTTTTAAGGAGTATGCTTTGAGAAGTAATAAGTATTTAGAAAAGTGAATAAGTAAAGTAAGAAAAGAAGATAGAATTTCAATTTATAGGAGTATGCTTTGAGAAGTATTAAGTATTTAGAAAAGTGAAGAAGTAAAGTAAGAAAAGAAGTTAGAATTTCAATTTATAGGAGTATGCTTTGAGAAGTATTAAGTATTTAGAAAAGTGAAGAAGTAAAGTAAGAAAAGAAGTTAGAATTTCAGTTTTAAGGAGTATGCTTTGAGAAGTAATAAGTATTTAGAAAAGTGAAGAAGTAGAGTAAGAAAAGAAGATAAAATTTCAGTTTTAAGGAGTATGCTTTGAGAAGTAATAAGTATTTAGAAAAGTGAATAAGTAGAGTATGAAAAGAAGATAGAATTTCAGTTTTAAGGAGTATGCTTTGAGAAGTAATAAGTATTTAGAAAAGTGAATAAGTAAAGTAAGAAAAGAAGATAGAATTTCAATTTATAGGAGTATGCTTATAGAAGTAATAAGTATTTAGAAAAGTGAAGAAGTAGAGTAAGAAAAGAAGATAGAATTTCAATTTTAAGGAGTATGCTTTGAGAAGTATTAAGTATTTAGAAAAGTGAAGAAGTAAAGTAAGAAAAGAAGATAGAATTTCAGTTTTAAGGAGTATGCTTTGAGAAGTAATAAGTATTTAGAAAAGTGAATAAGTAAAGTAAGAAAAGAAGATAGAATTTCAATTTATAGGAGTATGCTTTGAGAAGTATTAAGTATTTAGAAAAGTGAAGAAGTAAAGTAAGAAAAGAAGTTAGAATTTCAGTTTTAAGGAGTATGCTTTGAGAAGTATTAAGTATTTAGAAAAGTGAAGAAGTAGAGTAAGAAAAGAAGATAAAATTTCAGTTTTAAGGAGTATGCTTTGAGAAGTAATAAGTATTTAAAAAAGTGAAGAAGTAAAGTAAGAAAAGAAGATAGAATTTCAGTTTTAAGGAGTATGCTTTGAGATGTAATAAGTATTTAGAAAAGTGAAGAAGTAAAGTAAGAAAAGAAGATAGAATTTCAGTTTTAAGGAGTATGCTTTGAGAAGTAATAAGTATTTAAAAAAGTGAAGAAGTAAAGTATGAAAAGAAGATAGAATTTCAGTTTTAAGGAGTATGTTTTGAGAATAAAGTTATTATTTAAAAAAGTGAATAAGTAAAGTAAGAAAAGAAGATAGAATTTCAGTTTTAAGGAGTATGCTTTGAGTAGTAATAAGTATTTAGAAAAGTGAAGAAGTAAAGTAAGAAAAGAAGATAGAGATTCAGTTTTAAGGAGTATGCTTTGAGAATAAAGTTATTATTTAGAAAAGTTAAGAAGTAGAGTAAGAAAAGAAGATAGAATTTCAGTTTTAAGGAGTATGCTTTGAGAAGTATTAAGTATTTAGAAAAGCGAAGAAGTAAAGTAAGAAAAGAAGTTAGAAATTCAGTTTTAAGGAGTATGCTTTGAGAAGTAATAAGTATTAAGAAAAGTGAAGAAGTAGAGTAAGAAAAGAAGATAAAATTTCAATTTTAAGGAGTATGCTTTGAGTAGTATTAAGTATTTAGAAAAGTGAAGAAGTAGAGTAAGAAAAGAAGATAGAATTTCAATTTTAAGGAGTATGCTTTGAGAAGTATTAAGTATTTAGAAAAGTGAAGAAGTAGAGTAAGAAAAGAAGATAGAATTTCAATTTAAAGGAGTATGCTTTGAGAATAAAGTTATTATTTAGAAAAGTGAAGAAGTAGAGTAAGAAAAAAAGATAGAATTTCAGTTTTAAGGAGTATGCTTTGAGAAGTATTAAGTATTTAGAAAAGTGAAGAAGTAAAGTAAGAAAAGAAGATAGAATTTCAGTTTTAAGGAGTATGCTTTGAGAAGTAATAAGTATTTAGAAAAGTGAAGAAGTAGAGTAAGAAAAGAAGATAAAATTTCAATTTTAAGGAGTATGCTTTGAGAAGTAATAAGTATTTAGAAAAGTGAAGAAGTAAAGTAAGAAAAGAAGATAGAATTTCAGTTTTAAGGAGTATGCTTTGAGAATAAAGTTATTATTTAGAAAAGTTAAGAAGTAAAGTAAGAAAGGAAGATAGAATTGCAGTTTTAAGGAGTATGCTTTGAGAAGTAATAAGTATTTAGAAAAGTGAAGAAGTAGAGTAAGAAAAGAAGATAGAATTTCAGTTTTAAGGAGTATGCTTTGAGAAGTATTAAGTATTTAGAAAAGTGAAGAAGTAAAGTAAGAAAAGAAGATAAAATTTCAGTTTTAAGGAGTATGCTTTGAGTAGTATTAAGTATTTAGAAAAGTGAAGAAGTAGAGTAAGAAAAGAAGATAGAATTTCAGTTTTAAGGAGTATGCTTTGAGAAGTATCAAGTATTTAGAAAAGTGAAGAAGTAGAGTAAGAAAAGAAGATAGAATTTCAGTTTTAAGGAGTATGCTTTGAGAAGTATCAAGTATTTAGAAAAGTGAAGAAGTAGAGTAAGAAAAGAAGATAGAATTTCAGTTTTAAGGAGTATGCTTTGAGAAGTATTAAGTATTTAGAAAAGTGAAGAAGTAAAGTAAGAAAAGAAGATAGAATTTCAGTTTTAAGGAGTATGCTTTGAGTAGTATTAAGTATTTAGAAAAGTGAAGAAGTAGAGTAAGAAAAGAAGATAGAATTTCAGTTTTAAGGAGTATGCTTTGAGAAGTATCAAGTATTTAGAAAAGTGAAGAAGTAGAGTAAGAAAAGAAGATAGAATTTCAGTTTTAAGGAGTATGCTTTGAGAAGTATTAAGTATTTAGAAAAGTGAAGAAGTAAAGTAAGAAAAGAAGATAAAATTTCAGTTTTAAGGAGTATGCTTTGAGTAGTATTAAGTATTTAGAAAAGTGAAGAAGTAAAGTAAGAATAGTAAATAGAATTTCAGTTTTAAGGAGTATGCTTTGAGTAGTATTAAGTATTTAGAAAAGTGAAGAAGTAGAGTAAGAAAAGAAGATAGAATTTCAGTTTTAAGGAGTATGCTTTGAGAAGTATCAAGTATTTAGAAAAGTGAAGAAGTAGAGTAAGAAAAGAAGATAGAATTTCAGTTTTAAGGAGTATGCTTTGAGAAGTATCAAGTATTTAGAAAAGTGAAGAAGTAGAGTAAGAAAAGAAGATAGAATTTCAGTTTTAAGGAGTATGCTTTGAGAAGTATTAAGTATTTAGAAAAGTGAAGAAGTAAAGTAAGAAAAGAAGATAAAATTTCAGTTTTAAGGAGTATGCTTTGAGTAGTATTAAGTATTTAGAAAAGTGAAGAAGTAGAGTAAGAAAAGAAGATAGAATTTCAGTTTTAAGGAGTATGCTTTGAGAAGTATTAAGTATTTAGAAAAGTGAAGAAGTAGAGTAAGAAAAGAAGATAGAATTTCAGTTTTAAGGAGTATGCTTTGAGAAGTATCAAGTATTTAGAAAAGTGAAGAAGTAGAGTAAGAAAAGAAGATAGAATTTCAGTTTTAAGGAGTATGCTTTGAGAAGTATTAAGTATTTAGAAAAGTGAAGAAGTAAAGTAAGAAAAGAAGATAAAATTTCAGTTTTAAGGAGTATGCTTTGAGTAGTATTAAGTATTTAGAAAAGTGAAGAAGTAGAGTAAGAAAAGAAGATAGAATTTCAGTTTTAAGGAGTATGCTTTGAGAAGTATCAAGTATTTAGAAAAGTGAAGAAGTAGAGTAAGAAAAGAAGATAGAATTTCAGTTTTAAGGAGTATGCTTTGAGAAGTATCAAGTATTTAGAAAAGTGAAGAAGTAGAGTAAGAAAAGAAGATAGAATTTCAGTTTTAAGGAGTATGCTTTGAGAATAAAGTTATTATTTAGAAAAGTGAAGAAGTAGAGCAAGAATAGTAGATAGAATTTCAGTTTTAAGTAGAATACTTAGAAGTAACAAGTATTTAGAAAAGTGAAGAAGTAGAGTAAGAAAAGAAGATAAAATTTCAGTTTTAAGTAGTATGCTTTGAGAAGTATTAAGTATTTAGAAAAGTGAAGAAGTAAAGTAAGAAAAGAAGATAAAATTTCAGTTTTAAGGAGTATGCTTTGAGTAGTATTAAGTATTTAGAAAAGTGAAGAAGTAGAGTAAGAAAAGAAGATAGAATTTCAGTTTTAAGTAGTATGCTTTGAGAATAAAGTTATTATTTAGAAAAGTGAAGAAGTAGAGTAAGAAAAGAAGATAGAATTTCAGTTTTAAGTAGTATGCTTTGAGAATAAAGTTATTATTTAGAAAAGTGAAGAAGTAGAGTAAGAATAGTAGATAGAATTTCAGTTTTAAGTAGAATACTTAGAAGTATCAAGTATTTAGAAAAGTGAAGAAGTAGAGTAAGAATTGTAGATAGAATTTCAGTTTTAAGGAGTATGATTTGAGAAGTAATAAGTATTAAGAAAAGTGAAGAAGTAGATAAGAAAAGAAGATAGAATTTCAGTTTTAAGTAGTACGCTTTGAGAATAAAGTTATTATTTAGAAAAGTGAAGAAGTAGAGTAAGAATAGTAGATAGAATTTCAGTTTTAAGTAGAATACTTAGAAGTATCAAGTATTTAGAAAAGTGAAGAAGTAGAGTAAGAAAAGAAGATAGAATTTCAGTTTTAAGTAGTATGCTTTGAGAATAAAGTTATTATTTAGAAAAGTGAAGAAGTAGAGTAAGAAAAGAAGATAGAATTTCAGTTTTAAGTAGTATGCTTTGAGAAGTATTATGTTATAAGAAAAGTGAAGAAGTAGAGTAAGAAAAGAAGATAGAATTTCAGTTTTAAGTAGTATGCTTTGAGAATAAAGTTATTATTTAGAAAAGTGAAGAAGTAGAGTAAGAACAGAAGATAGAATTTCAGTTTTAAGTAGTATGATTTGAGAAGTATAAAGTATTTAGAAAAGTGAAGAAGTAGAGTAAGAAAAGAAGATAGAATTTCAGTTTTAAGTAGTATGCTTTGAGAATAAAGTTATTATTTAGAAAAGTGAAGAAGTAGAGTAAGAACAGAAGATAGAATTTCAGTTTTAAGTAGTATGCTTTGAGAATAAAGTTATTATTTAGAAAAGTGAAGAAGTAGAGTAAGAATAGTAGATAGAATTTCAGTTTTAAGTAGAATACTTTGAGAAGTATCAAGTATTTAGAAAAGTGAAGAAGTAGAGTAAGAATAGTAGATAGAATTTCAGTTTTAAGTAGAATACTTAGAAGTATCAAGTATTTAGAAAAGTGAAGAAGTAGAGTAAGAAAAGAAGATAGAATTTCAGTTTTAAGGAGTATGCTTTTAGAAGTATTAAGTATTTAGAAAAGTGAAGAAGTAAAGTAAGAAAAGAAGAAAAAATTTCAGTTTTAAGGAGTATGCTTTGAGTAGTATTAAGTATTTAGAAAAGTGAAGAAGTAGAGTAAGAAAAGAAGATAGAATTTCAGTTTTAAGGAGAATACTTTGAGAAGTATCAAGTATTTAGAAAAGTGAAGAAGTAAAGTAAGAAAAGAAGGTAGAGTTTCAGTTTTAAGTAGAATACTTTGAGAAGTATCAAGTATTTAGAAAAGTGAAGAAGTAGAGTAAGAAAAGAAGATAGAATTTCAGTTTTAAGTAGTATGCTTTGAGAAGTATTAAGTATTTAGAAAAGTGAAGAAGTAAAGTAAGAAAAGAAGAAAAAATTTCAGTTTTAAGGAGTATGCTTTGAGTAGTATTAAGTATTTAGAAAAGTGAAGAAGTAGAGTAAGAAAAGAAGATAGAATTTCAGTTTTAAGGAGAATACTTTGAGAAGTATTAAGTATTTAGAAAAGTGAAGAAGTAAAGTAAGAAAAGAAGATAGAATTTCAGTTTTACGGAGTATGCTTTGAGAAGTATTAAGTATTTAGAAAAGTGAAGAAGTAGAGTAAGAAAAGAAGATAGAATTTCAGTTTTAAGGAGTATGCTTTGAGAAGTATTAAGTATTTAGAAAAGTGAAGAAGTAAAGTAAGAAAAGAAGAAAAAATTTCAGTTTTAAGGAGTATGCTTTGAGTAGTATTAAGTATTTAGAAAAGTGAAGAAGTAGAGTAAGAAAAGAAGATAGAATTTCAGTTTTAAGGAGAATACTTTGAGAAGTATCAAGTATTTAGAAAAGTGAAGAAGTAGAGTAAGAAAAGAAGATAGAATTTCAGTTTTAAGGAGTATGCTTTGAGAAGTATCAAGTATTTAGAAAAGTGAAGAAGTAGAGTAAGAAAAGAAGATAGAATTTCAGTTTTAAGGAGTATGCTTTTAGAAGTATTAAGTATTTAGAAAAGTGAAGAAGTAAAGTAAGAATAGTAGATAGAATTTCAGTTTTAAGTAGTATGCTTTGAGAATAAAGTTATTATTTAGAAAAGTGAAGAAGTAGAGTAAGAAAAGAAGATAGAATTTCAGTTTTAAGTAGAATACTTAGAAGTATCAAGTATTTAGAAAAGTGAAGAAGTAGAGTAAGAAAAGAAGATAAAATTTCAGTTTTAAGTAGTATGCTTTGAGAAGTATTAAGTATTTAGAAAAGTGAAGAAGTAAAGTAAGAAAAGAAGAAAAAATTTCAGTTTTAAGGAGTATGCTTTGAGTAGTATTAAGTATTTAGAAAAGTGAAGAAGTAGAGTAAGAAAAGAAGATAGAATTTCAGTTTTAAGGAGAATACTTTGAGAAGTATCAAGTATTTAGAAAAGTGAAGAAGTAGAGTAAGAAAAGAAGATAGAATTTCAGTTTTAAGGAGTATGCTTTGAGAAGTATTATGTTATAAGAAAAGTGAAGAAGTAAAGTAAGAAAAGAAGATAGAATTTCAGTTTTAAGGAGTATGCTTTTAGAAGTATTAAGTATTTAGAAAAGTGAAGAAGTAAAGTAAGAAAAGAAGATATATGTTAAGTTTTAAGTAGAATACTTTGAGAAGTATCAAGTATTTAGAAAAGTGAAGAAGTAGAGTAAGAAAAGAAAATAGAGATTCAGTTTTAAGGAGTATGCTTTGAGAATAAAGTTATTATTTAGAAAAGTGAAGAAGTAGAGTAAGAAAAGAAGATAAAATTTCAGTTTTAAGAGTATGCTTTGAGAAGTATCAAGTATTTAGAAAAGTGAAGAAGTAGAGTAAGAAAAGAAGATAGAATTTCAGTTTTAAGGAGAATACTTTGAGAAGTATCAAGTATTTAGAAAAGTGAAGAAGTAGAGTAAGAAAAGAAGATAGAATTTCAGTTTTAAGTAGTATGCTTTGAGAAGTATCAAGTATTTAGAAAAGTGAAGAAGTAGAGTAAGAATAGTAGATAGAATTTCAGTTTTAAGTAGAATACTTTGAGAAGTATTAAGTATTTAGAAAAGTGAAGAAGTAGAGTAAGAAAAGAAGATAGAATTTCAGTTTTAAGTAGTATGCTTTGAGAATAAAGTTATTATTTAGAAAAGTGAAGAAGTAGAGTAAGAAAAGAAGATAGAATTTCAGTTTTAAGTAGTATGCTTTGAGAAGTATTATGTTATAAGAAAAGTGAAGAAGTAGAGTAAGAATAGTAGATAGAATTTCAGTTTTAAGGAGTATGATTTGAGAAGTAATAAGTATTAAGAAAAGTGAAGAAGTAGATAAGAAAAGAAGATAGAATTTCAGTTTTAAGTAGTATGCTTTGAGAATAAAGTTATTATTTAGAAAAGTGAAGAAGTAAAGTAAGAATAGTAGATAGAATTTCAGTTTTAAGTAGAATACTTTGAGAAGTATCAAGTATTTAGAAAAGTGAAGAAGTAGAGTAAGAAAAGAAGATAGAATTTCAGTTTTAAGGAGTATGCTTTGAGAAGTATCAAGTATTTAGAAAAGTGAAGAAGTAGAGTAAGAAAAGAAGATAGAATTTCAGTTTTAAGTAGAATACTTTGAGAAGTATCAAGTATTTAGAAAAGTGAAGAAGTAGAGTAAGAAAAGAAGATAGAATTTCAGTTTTAAGGAGTATGCTTTTAGAAGTATTAAGTATTTAGAAAAGTGAAGAAGTAGAGTAAGAATAGTAGATAGAATTTCAGTTTTAAGGAGTATGCTTTTAGAAGTATTAAGTATTTAGAAAAGTGAAGAAGTAGAGTAAGAATAGTAGATAGAATTTCAGTTTTAAGTAGAATACTTAGAAGTATCAAGTATTTAGAAAAGTGAAGAAGTAGAGTAAGAAAAGAAGATAGAATTTCAGTTTTAAGGAGTATGCTTTTAGAAGTATTAAGTATTTAGAAAAGTGAAGAAGTAAAGTAAGAATAGTAGATAGAATTTCAGTTTTAAGTAGAATACTTTGAGAAGTATAAAGTATTTAGAAAAGTGAAGAAGTAAAGTAAGAATAGAAGATAAAATTTCAGTTTTAAGGAGTATGCTTTTAGAAGTATTAAGTATTTAGAAAAGTGAAGAAGTAGAGTAAGAAAAGAAGATAGAATTTCAGTTTTAAGGAGAATACTTTGAGAAGTATCAAGTATTTAGAAAAGTGAAGAAGTAGAGTAAGAAAAGAAGATAGAATTTCAGTTTTAAGTAGTATGCTTTGAGAATAAAGTTATTATTTAGAAAAGTGAAGAAGTAGAGTAAGAAAAGAAGATAGAATTTCAGTTTTAAGTAGTATGCTTTGGGAATAAAGTTATTATTTAGAAAAGTGAAGAAGTAGAGTAAGAATAGTAGATAGAATTTCAGTTTTAAGTAGTATGCTTTGAGAAGTATTATGTTATAAGAAAAGTGAAGAAGTAGAGTAAGAATAGTAGATAGAATTTCAGTTTTAAGTAGAATACTTTGAGAAGTATCAAGTATTTAGAAAAGTGAAGAAGTAGAGTAAGAAAAGAAGATAAAATTTCAGTTTTAAGTAGTATGCTTTGAGAAGTATTAAGTATTTAGAAAAGTGAAGAAGTAAAGTAAGAAAAGAAGATAAAATTTCAGTTTTAAGGAGTATGCTTTGAGAAGTATCAAGTATTTAGAAAAGTGAAGAAGTAGAGTAAGAAAAGAAGATAGAATTTCAGTTTTAAGTAGAATACTTTGAGAAGTATTAAGTATTTAGAAAAGTGAAGAAGTAGAGTAAGAAAAGAAGATAGAATTTCAGTTTTAAGTAGAATACTTTGAGAAGTATTAAGTATTAAGAAAAGTGAAGAAGTAGAGTAAGAAAAGAAGATAGAGATTCAGTTTTAAGGAGTATGCTTTGAGAATAAAGTTATTATTTAGAAAAGTGAAGAAGTAGAGTAAGAAAAGAAGATAGAATTTCAGTTTTAAGGAGTATGCTTTGAGAAGTATTAAGTATTTAGAAAAGTGAAGAAGTAAAGTAAGAAAAGAAGATAGAATTTCAGTTTTAAGTAGTATGCTTTGAGAATAAAGTTATTATTTAGAAAAGTGAAGAAGTAGAGTAAGAATAGTAGATAGAATTTCAGTTTTAAGTAGAATGCTTAGAAGTATCAAGTATTTAGAAAAGTGAAGAAGTAGAGTAAGAAAAGAAGATAGAATTTCAGTTTTAAGGAGTATGCTTTTAGAAGTATTAAGTATTTAGAAAAGTGAAGAAGTAAAGTAAGAAAAGAAGATAGAATTTCAGTTTTAAGAGTATGCTTTGAGAAGTATCAAGTATTTAGAAAAGTGAAGAAGTAGAGTAAGAAAAGAAGATAGAATTTCAGTTTTAAGGAGTATGCTTTGAGAAGTATTAAGTATTTAGAAAAGTGAAGAAGTAGAGTAAGAAAAGAAGATAGAATTTCAGTTTTAAGTAGTATGCTTTGAGAAGTATTATGTTATAAGAAAAGTGAAGAAGTAGAGTAAGAATAGTAGATAGAATTTCAGTTTTAAGTAGAATACTTAGAAGTATCAAGTATTTAGAAAAGTGAAGAAGTAGAGTAAGAAAAGAAGATAGAATTTCAGTTTTAAGGAGTATGCTTTTAGAAGTATTAAGTATTTAGAAAAGTGAAGAAGTAAAGTAAGAATAGTAGATAGAATTTCAGTTTTAAGTAGAATACTTTGAGAAGTATAAAGTATTTAGAAAAGTGAAGAAGTAAAGTAAGAATAGAAGATAAAATTTCAGTTTTAAGGAGTATGCTTTTAGAAGTATTAAGTATTTAGAAAAGTGAAGAAGTAGAGTAAGAAAAGAAGATAGAATTTCAGTTTTAAGGAGAATACTTTGAGAAGTATCAAGTATTTAGAAAAGTGAAGAAGTAGAGTAAGAAAAGAAGATAGAATTTCAGTTTTAAGTAGTATGCTTTGAGAATAAAGTTATTATTTAGAAAAGTGAAGAAGTAGAGTAAGAAAAGAAGATAGAATTTCAGTTTTAAGTAGTATGCTTTGAGAAGTATCAAGTATTTAGAAAAGTGAAGAAGTAGAGTAAGAAAAGAAGATAGAATTTCAGTTTTAAGGAGTATGCTTTGAGTAGTATTAAGTATTTAGAAAAGTGAAGAAGTAGAGTAAGAAAAGAAGATAGAATTTCAGTTTTAAGGAGAATACTTTGAGAAGTATCAAGTATTTAGAAAAGTGAAGAAGTAGAGTAAGAAAAGAAGATAGAATTTCAGTTTTAAGGAGTATGCTTTGAGAAGTATTATGTTATAAGAAAAGTGAAGAAGTAGAGTAAGAATAGTAGATAGAATTTCAGTTTTAAGTAGAATACTTTGAGAAGTATCAAGTATTTAGAAAAGTGAAGAAGTAGAGTAAGAAAAGAAGATAAAATTTCAGTTTTAAGTAGTATGCTTTGAGAAGTATTAAGTATTTAGAAAAGTGAAGAAGTAAAGTAAGAAAAGAAGATAAAATTTCAGTTTTAAGGAGTATGCTTTGAGAAGTATCAAGTATTTAGAAAAGTGAAGAAGTAGAGTAAGAAAAGAAGATAGAATTTCAGTTTTAAGTAGAATACTTTGAGAAGTATTAAGTATTTAGAAAAGTGAAGAAGTAGAGTAAGAAAAGAAGATAGAATTTCAGTTTTAAGTAGAATACTTTGAGAAGTATTAAGTATTTAGAAAAGTGAAGAAGTAAAGTAAGAATAGAAGATAAAATTTCAGTTTTAAGGAGTATGCTTTTAGAAGTATTAAGTATTTAGAAAAGTGAAGAAGTAGAGTAAGAAAAGAAGATAGAATTTCAGTTTTAAGGAGAATACTTTGAGAAGTATCAAGTATTTAGAAAAGTGAAGAAGTAGAGTAAGAAAAGAAGATAGAATTTCAGTTTTAAGTAGTATGCTTTGAGAATAAAGTTATTATTTAGAAAAGTGAAGAAGTAGAGTAAGAAAAGAAGATAGAATTTCAGTTTTAAGTAGAATACTTTGAGAAGTATCAAGTATTTAGAAAAGTGAAGAAGTAGAGTAAGAAAAGAAGATAGAATTTCAGTTTTAAGGAGTATGCTTTGAGTAGTATTAAGTATTTAGAAAAGTGAAGAAGTAGAGTAAGAAAAGAAGATAGAATTTCAGTTTTAAGGAGAATACTTTGAGAAGTATCAAGTATTTAGAAAAGTGAAGAAGTAGAGTAAGAAAAGAAGATAGAATTTCAGTTTTAAGGAGTATGCTTTGAGAAGTATTATGTTATAAGAAAAGTGAAGAAGTAGAGTAAGAATAGTAGATAGAATTTCAGTTTTAAGTAGAATACTTTGAGAAGTATCAAGTATTTAGAAAAGTGAAGAAGTAGAGTAAGAAAAGAAGATAAAATTTCAGTTTTAAGTAGTATGCTTTGAGAAGTATTAAGTATTTAGAAAAGTGAAGAAGTAAAGTAAGAAAAGAAGATAAAATTTCAGTTTTAAGGAGTATGCTTTGAGAAGTATCAAGTATTTAGAAAAGTGAAGAAGTAGAGTAAGAAAAGAAGATAGAATTTCAGTTTTAAGTAGAATACTTTGAGAAGTATTAAGTATTTAGAAAAGTGAAGAAGTAGAGTAAGAAAAGAAGATAGAATTTCAGTTTTAAGTAGAATACTTTGAGAAGTATTAAGTATTAAGAAAAGTGAAGAAGTAGAGTAAGAAAAGAAGATAGAGATTCAGTTTTAAGGAGTATGCTTTGAGAATAAAGTTATTATTTAGAAAAGTGAAGAAGTAGAGTAAGAAAAGAAGATAGAATTTCAGTTTTAAGGAGTATGCTTTGAGAAGTATTAAGTATTTAGAAAAGTGAAGAAGTAAAGTAAGAAAAGAAGATAAAATTTCAGTTTTAAGAGTATGCTTTGAGAAGTATCAAGTATTTAGAAAAGTGAAGAAGTAGAGTAAGAAAAGAAGATAGAATTTCAGTTTTAAGGAGTATGCTTTGAGAAGTATCAAGTATTTAGAAAAGTGAAGAAGTAGAGTAAGAAAAGAAGATAGAATTTCAGTTTTAAGTAGTATGCTTTGAGAATAAAGTTATTATTTAGAAAAGTGAAGAAGTAGAGTAAGAATAGTAGATAGAATTTCAGTTTTAAGTAGTATGCTTTGAGAATAAAGTTATTATTTAGAAAAGTGAAGAAGTAGAGTAAGAATAGTAGATAGAATTTCAGTTTTAAGTAGTATGCTTTGAGAAGTATTATGTTATAAGAAAAGTGAAGAAGTAGAGTAAGAATAGTAGATAGAATTTCAGTTTTAAGGAGTATGATTTGAGAAGTATCAAGTATTTAGAAAAGTGAAGAAGTAGAGTAAGAAAAGAAGATAGAATTTCAGTTTTAAGTAGTATGCTTTGGGAATAAAGTTATTATTTAGAAAAGTGAAGAAGTAGAGTAAGAATAGTAGATAGAATTTCAGTTTTAAGTAGTATGCTTTGAGAAGTATTATGTTATAAGAAAAGTGAAGAAGTAGAGTAAGAATAGTAGATAGAATTTCAGTTTTAAGGAGTATGATTTGAGAAGTAATAAGTATTAAGAAAAGTGAAGAAGTAGAGTAAGAAAAGAAGATAGAATTTCAGTTTTAAGGAGTATGCTTTGAGAAGTATTATGTTATAAGAAAAGTGAAGAAGTAGAGTAAGAATAGTAGATAGAATTTCAGTTTTAAGTAGAATACTTTGAGAAGTATCAAGTATTTAGAAAAGTTAAGAAGTAGAGTAAGAAAAGAAGATAGAATTTCAGTTTTAAGGAGTATGCTTTGAGAAGTATTATGTTATAAGAAAAGTGAAGAAGTAGAGTAAGAATAGTAGATAGAATTTCAGTTTTAAGTAGAATACTTTGAGAAGTATTAAGTATTTAGAAAAGTGAAGAAGTAGAGTAAGAAAAGAAGATAGAATTTCAGTTTTAAGTAGTATGCTTTGAGAATAAAGTTATTATTTAGAAAAGTGAAGAAGTAGAGTAAGAAAAGAAGATAGAATTTCAGTTTTAAGGAGTATGCTTTGAGTAGTATTAAGTATTTAGAAAAGGGAAGAAGTAGAGTAAGAATAGTAGATAGAATTTCAGTTTTAAGTAGAATACTTTGAGAAGTATCAAGTATTTAGAAAAGTGAAGAAGTAGAGTAAGAAAATAAGATAGAATTTCAGTTTTAAGGAGTATGCTTTGAGAAGTATTATGTTATAAGAAAAGTGAAGAAGTAGAGTAAGAATAGTAGATAGAATTTCAGTTTTAAGTAGAATACTTTGAGAAGTATCAAGTATTTAGAAAAGTGAAGAAGTAGAGTAAGAAAAGAAGATAAAATTTCAGTTTTAAGTAGTATGCTTTGAGAAGTATTAAGTATTTAGAAAAGTGAAGAAGTAAAGTAAGAAAAGAAGATAAAATTTCAGTTTTAAGGAGTATGCTTTGAGAAGTATCAAGTATTTAGAAAAGTGAAGAAGTAGAGTAAGAAAAGAAGATAGAATTTCAGTTTTAAGTAGAATACTTTGAGAAGTATTAAGTATTTAGAAAAGTGAAGAAGTAGAGTAAGAAAAGAAGATAGAATTTCAGTTTTAAGTAGAATACTTTGAGAAGTATTAAGTATTAAGAAAAGTGAAGAAGTAGAGTAAGAAAAGAAGATAGAGATTCAGTTTTAAGGAGTATGCTTTGAGAATAAAGTTATTATTTAGAAAAGTGAAGAAGTAGAGTAAGAAAAGAAGATAGAATTTCAGTTTTAAGGAGTATGCTTTGAGAAGTATTAAGTATTTAGAAAAGTGAAGAAGTAAAGTAAGAAAAGAAGATAAAATTTCAGTTTTAAGAGTATGCTTTGAGAAGTATCAAGTATTTAGAAAAGTGAAGAAGTAGAGTAAGAAAAGAAGATAGAATTTCAGTTTTAAGGAGTATGCTTTGAGAAGTATTAAGTATTTAGAAAAGTGAAGAAGTAGAGTAAGAAAAGAAGATAGAATTTCAGTTTTAAGGAGTATGCTTTGAGAAGTATTATGTTATAAGAAAAGTGAAGAAGTAGAGTAAGAATAGTAGATAGAATTTCAGTTTTAAGTAGAATACTTTGAGAAGTATCAAGTATTTAGAAAAGTGAAGAAGTAGAGTAAGAAAAGAAGATAGAATTTCAGTTTTAAGGATTATGCTTTGAGAAGTAATAAGTATTAAGAAAAGTGAAGAAGTAGATAAGAAAAGAAGATAGAATTTCAGTTTTAAGTAGTATGCTTTGAGAAGTATTATGTTATAAGAAAAGTGAAGAAGTAGAGTAAGAATAGTAGATAGAATTTCAGTTTTAAGTAGAATACTTTGAGAAGTATCAAGTATTTAGAAAAGTGAAGAAGTAGAGTAAGAAAAGAAGATAGAATTTCAGTTTTAAGGAGTATGCTTTGAGTAGTATTAAGTATTTAGAAAAGTGAAGAAGTAAAGTAAGAAAAGAAGATAAAATTTCAGTTTTAAGAGTATGCTTTGAGAAGTATCAAGTATTTAGAAAAGTGAAGAAGTAGAGTAAGAAAAGAAGATAGAATTTCAGTTTTAAGGAGTATGCTTTGAGAAGTATTAAGTATTTAGAAAAGTGAAGAAGTAGAGTAAGAAAAGAAGATAGAATTTCAGTTTTAAGTAGTATGCTTTGAGAAGTATTATGTTATAAGAAAAGTGAAGAAGTAGAGTAAGAATAGTAGATAGAATTTCAGTTTTAAGTAGAATACTTTGAGAAGTATCAAGTATTTAGAAAAGTGAAGAAGTAGAGTAAGAAAAGAAGATAGAATTTCAGTTTTAAGGATTATGCTTTGAGAAGTAATAAGTATTAAGAAAAGTGAAGAAGTAGAGTAAGAAAAGAAGATAGAATTTCAGTTTTAAGTAGAATACTTAGAAGTATCAAGTATTTAGAAAAGTGAAGAAGTAGAGTAAGAAAAGAAGATAGAATTTCAGTTTTAAGGAGTATGATTTGAGAAGTAATAAGTATTAAGAAAAGTGAAGAAGTAGATAAGAAAAGAAGATAGAATTTCAGTTTTAAGTAGTATGCTTTGAGAATAAAGTTATTATTTAGAAAAGTGAAGAAGTAGAGTAAGAATAGTAGATAGAATTTCAGTTTTAAGTAGAATACTTAGAAGTATCAAGTATTTAGAAAAGTGAAGAAGTAGAGTAAGAAAAGAAGATAGAATTTCAGTTTTAAGGAGTATGCTTTTAGAAGTATTAAGTATTTAGAAAAGTGAAGAAGTAAAGTAAGAATAGTAGATAGAATTTCAGTTTTAAGTAGAATACTTTGAGAAGTATTAAGTATTTAGAAAAGTGAAGAAGTAGAGTAAAAAAGAAGATAGAGATTCAGTTTTAAGGAGTATGCTTTGAGAATAAAGTTATTATTTAGAAAAGTGAAGAAGTAAAGTAAGAATAGTAGATAGAATTTCAGTTTTAAGTAGTATGCTTTGAGAATAAAGTTATTATTTAGAAAAGTGAAGAAGTAGAGTAAGAATAGTAGATAGAATTTCAGTTTTAAGTAGAATACTTTGAGAAGTATCAAGTATTTAGAAAAGTGAAGAAGTAGAGTAAGAAAAGAAGATAGAATTTCAGTTTTAAGGATTATGCTTTGAGAAGTAATAAGTATTAAGAAAAGTGAAGAAGTAGATAAGAAAAGAAGATAGAATTTCAGTTTTAAGTAGTATGCTTTGAGAAGTATTAAGTATTTAGAAAAGTGAAGAAGTAGAGTAAGAATAGTAGATAGAATTTCAGTTTTAAGTAGTATGCTTTGAGAATAAAGTTATTATTTAGAAAAGTGAAGAAGTAGAGTAAGAAAAGAAGATAGAGATTCAGTTTTAAGGAGTATGATTTGAGAAGTAATAAGTATTAAGAAAAGTGAAGAAGTAGATAAGAAAAGAAGATAGAATTTCAGTTTTAAGTAGTATGCTTTGAGAATAAAGTTATTATTTAGAAAAGTGAAGAAGTAAAGTAAGAAAAGAAGATAGAATTTCAGTTTTAAGGAGTATGCTTTTAGAAGTATTAAGTATTTAGAAAAGTGAAGAAGTAAAGTAAGAAAAGAAGATAGAATTTCAGTTTTAAGGAGTATGCTTTTAGAATAAAGTTATTATTTAGAAAAGTGAAGAAGTAGAGTAAGAATAGTAGATAGAATTTCAGTTTTAAGTAGAATACTTTGAGAAGTATCAAGTATTTAGAAAAGTGAAGAAGTAGAGTAAGAAAAGAAGATAGAATTTCAGTTTTAAGTAGTATGCTTTGAGAATAAAGTTATTATTTAGAAAAGTGAAGAAGTAGAGTAAGAAAAGAAGATAGAATTTCAGTTTTAAGGAGTATGCTTTTAGAAGTATTAAGTATTTAGAAAAGTGAAGAAGTAAAGTAAGAATAGTAGATAGAATTTCAGTTTTAAGTAGTATGCTTTGAGAATAAAGTTATTATTTAGAAAAGTGAAGAAGTAAAGTTAGAATAGTAGATAGAATTTCAGTTTTAAGTAGAATACTTTGAGAAGTATCAAGTATTTAGAAAAGTGAAGAAGTAGAGTAAGAAAAGAAGATAGAATTTCAGTTTTAAGTAGTATGCTTTGAGAATAAAGTTATTATTTAGAAAAGTGAAGAAGTAGAGTAAGAACAGAAGATAGAATTTCAGTTTTAAGTAGTATGATTTGAGAAGTATAAAGTATTTAGAAAAGTGAAGAAGTAGAGTAAGAAAAGAAGATAGAATTTCAGTTTTAAGTAGTATGCTTTGAGAATAAAGTTATTATTTAGAAAAGTGAAGAAGTAGAGTAAGAAAAGAAGATAGAATTTCAGTTTTAAGGATTATGCTTTGAGAAGTAATAAGTATTTAGAAAAGTGAAGAAGTAGAGTAAGAAAAGAAGATAAAATTTCAGTTTTAAGTAGTATGCTTTGAGAAGTATTAAGTATTTAGAAAAGTGAAGAAGTAAAGTAAGAATAGAAGATAAAATTTCAGTTTTAAGGAGTATGCTTTGAGTAGTATTAAGTATTTAGAAAAGTGAAGAAGTAGAGTAAGAAAAGAAGATAGAATTTCAGTTTTAAGTAGTATGCTTTGAGAATAAATTTATTATTTAGAAAAGTGAAGAAGTAGATAAGAATAGTAGATAGAATTTCAGTTTTAAGTAGAATACTTTGAGAAGTATTAAGTATTTAGAAAAGTGAAGAAGTAGAGTAAGAATAGTAGATAGAATTTCAGTTTTAAGTAGTATGCTTTGAGAATAAAGTTATTATTTAGAAAAGTGAAGAAGTAGAGTAAGAAAAGAAGATAGAATTTCAGTTTTAAGGAGTATGCTTTTAGAAGTATTAAGTATTTAGAAAAGTGAAGAAGTAAAGTAAGAATAGTAGATAGAATTTCAGTTTTAAGTAGTATGCTTTGAGATAAAGTTATTATTTAGAAAAGTGAAGAAGTAGAGTAAGAATAGTAGATAGAATTTCAGTTTTAAGTAGAATACTTTGAGAAGTATCAAGTATTTAGAAAAGTGAAGAAGTAGAGTAAGAAAAGAAGATAGAATTTCAGTTTTAAGGAGTATGCTTTGAGAAGTATTAAGTATTTAGAAAAGTGAAGAAGTAAAGTAAGAAAAGAAGATAGAATTTCAGTTTTAAATAGTATGCTTTGAGAAGTAATAAGTATTTAGAAAAGTGAAGAAGTAAAGTAAGAAAAGAAGTTAGAATTTCAGTTTTAAGGAGTATGCTTTGAGTAGTATTAAGTATTTAGAAAAGTGAAGAAGTAGATAAGAATAGTAGATAGAATTTCAGTTATAAGTAGAATACTTTGAGAAGTATCAAGTATTTAGAAAAGTGAAGAAGTAGAGTAAGAAAAGAAGATAGAATTTCAGTTTTAAGTAGAATACTTTTAGAAGTATTAAGTATTTAGAAAAGTGAAGAAGTAGAGTAAGAAAAGAAGATAGAATTTCAGTTTTAAGTAGTATGCTTTGAGAATAAAGTTATTATTTAGAAAAGTGAAGAAGTAGAGTAAGAAAAGAAGATAGAATTTCAGTTTTAAGGAGTATGCTTTGAGAAGTATTATGTTATAAGAAAAATGAAGAAGTAGAGTAAGAATAGTAGATAGAATTTCAGTTTTAAGTAGTATTCTTTGAGAATAAAGTTATTATTTAGAAAAGTGAAGAAGTAGAGTAAGAACAGAAGATAGAATTTCAGTTTTAAGGAGTATGCTTTGAGAAGTATTAAGTATTTAGAAAAGGGAAGAAGTAGAGTAAGAATAGTAGATAGAATTTCAGTTTTAAGTAGAATACTTAGAAGTATCAAGTATTTAGAAAAGTGAAGAAGTAGAGTAAGAAAAGAAGATAGAATTTCAGTTTTAAGTAGTATGCTTTGAGAATAAAGTTATTATTTAGAAAAGTGAAGAAGTAGAGTAAGAAAAGAAGATAGAATTTCAGTTTTAAGTTGAATACTTTGAGAAGTATCAAGTATTTAGAAAAGTGAAGAAGTAGAGTAAGAAAAGAAGATAGAATTTCAGTTTTAAGGAGTATGCTTTGAGAAGTATTAAGTATTTAGAAAAGGGAAGAAGTAGAGTAAGAATAGTAGATAGAATTTCAGTTTTAAGTAGAATACTTAGAAGTATCAAGTATTTAGAAAAGTGAAGAAGTAGAGTAAGAAAAGAAGATAGAATTTCAGTTTTAAGTAGTATGCTTTGAGAATAAAGTTATTATTTAGAAAAGTGAAGAAGTAGATAAGAATAGTAGATAGAATTTCAGTTTTAAGTAGAATACTTTGAGAAGTATCAAGTATTTAGAAAAGTGAAGAAGTAGAGTAAGAAAAGAAGATAGAATTTCAGTTTTAAGTAGTATGCTTTGAGAATAAAGTTATTATTTAGAAAAGTGAAGAAGTAGAGTAAGAATAGTAGATAGAATTTCAGTTTTAAGTAGAATACTTTGAGAAGTATCAAGTATTTAGAAAAGTGAAGAAGTAGAGTAAGAATAGTAGATAGAATTTCAGTTTTAAGGAGTATGCTTTGAGAAGTATTATGTTATAAGAAAAATGAAGAAGTAGAGTAAGAATAGTAGATAGAATTTCAGTTTTAAGTAGTATTCTTTGAGAATAAAGTTATTATTTAGAAAAGTGAAGAAGTAGAGTAAGAACAGAAGATAGAATTTCAGTTTTAAGGAGTATGCTTTGAGAAGTATTATGTTATAAGAAAAATGAAGAAGTAGAGTAAGAATAGTAGATAGAATTTCAGTTTTAAGTAGTATTCTTTGAGAATAAAGTTATTATTTAGAAAAGTGAAGAAGTAGAGTAAGAAAAGAAGATAGAATTTCAGTTTTAAGGAGTATGCTTTGAGAATAAAGTTATTATTTAGAAAAGTGAAGAAGTAGAGTAAGAAAAGAAGATAGAATTTCAGTTTTAAGTTGAATACTTTGAGAAGTATCAAGTATTTAGAAAAGTGAAGAAGTAGAGTAAGAAAAGAAGATAGAATTTCAGTTTTAAGGAGTATGCTTTGAGAAGTATTAAGTATTTAGAAAAGGGAAGAAGTAGAGTAAGAATAGTAGATAGAATTTCAGTTTTAAGTAGAATACTTAGAAGTATCAAGTATTTAGAAAAGTGAAGAAGTAGAGTAAGAAAAGAAGATAGAATTTCAGTTTTAAGTAGTATGCTTTGAGAATAAAGTTATTATTTAGAAAAGTGAAGAAGTAGATAAGAATAGTAGATAGAATTTCAGTTTTAAGTAGAATACTTTGAGAAGTATCAAGTATTTAGAAAAGTGAAGAAGTAGAGTAAGAAAAGAAGATAGAATTTCAGTTTTAAGTAGTATGCTTTGAGAATAAAGTTATTATTTAGAAAAGTGAAGAAGTAGAGTAAGAATAGTAGATAGAATTTCAGTTTTAAGTAGAATACTTTGAGAAGTATCAAGTATTTAGAAAAGTGAAGAAGTAGAGTAAGAATAGTAGATAGAATTTCAGTTTTAAGTAGTATGCTTTGAGAATAAAGTTATTATTTAGAAAAGTGAAGAAGTAGAGTAAGAAAAGAAGATAGAATTTCAGTTTTAAGGAGTATGCTTTTAGAAGTATTAAGTATTTAGAAAAGTGAAGAAGTAGAGTAAGAATAGTAGATAGAATTTCAGTTTTAAGTAGTATGCTTTGAGAATAAAGTTATTATTTAGAAAAGTGAAGAAGTAGAGTAAGAAAAGAAGATAGAGATTCAGTTTTAAGGAGTATGATTTGAGAAGTAATAAGTATTAAGAAAAGTGAAGAAGTAGATAAGAAAAGAAGATAGAATTTCAGTTTTAAGTAGTATGCTTTGAGAATAAAGTTATTATTTAGAAAAGTGAAGAAGTAAAGTAAGAAAAGAAGATAGAATTTCAGTTTTAAGGAGTATGCTTTTAGAAGTATTAAGTATTTAGAAAAGTGAAGAAGTAAAGTAAGAAAAGAAGATAGAATTTCAGTTTTAAGGAGTATGCTTTTAGAATAAAGTTATTATTTAGAAAAGTGAAGAAGTAGAGTAAGAATAGTAGATAGAATTTCAGTTTTAAGTAGAATACTTTGAGAAGTATCAAGTATTTAGAAAAGTGAAGAAGTAGAGTAAGAAAAGAAGATAGAATTTCAGTTTTAAGTAGTATGCTTTGAGAATAAAGTTATTATTTAGAAAAGTGAAGAAGTAGAGTAAGAAAAGAAGATAGAATTTCAGTTTTAAGGAGTATGCTTTTAGAAGTATTAAGTATTTAGAAAAGTGAAGAAGTAAAGTAAGAATAGTAGATAGAATTTCAGTTTTAAGTAGTATGCTTTGAGAATAAAGTTATTATTTAGAAAAGTGAAGAAGTAAAGTTAGAATAGTAGATAGAATTTCAGTTTTAAGTAGAATACTTTGAGAAGTATCAAGTATTTAGAAAAGTGAAGAAGTAGAGTAAGAAAAGAAGATAGAATTTCAGTTTTAAGTAGTATGCTTTGAGAATAAAGTTATTATTTAGAAAAGTGAAGAAGTAGAGTAAGAACAGAAGATAGAATTTCAGTTTTAAGTAGTATGATTTGAGAAGTATAAAGTATTTAGAAAAGTGAAGAAGTAGAGTAAGAAAAGAAGATAGAATTTCAGTTTTAAGTAGTATGCTTTGAGAATAAAGTTATTATTTAGAAAAGTGAAGAAGTAGAGTAAGAAAAGAAGATAGAATTTCAGTTTTAAGGATTATGCTTTGAGAAGTAATAAGTATTTAGAAAAGTGAAGAAGTAGAGTAAGAAAAGAAGATAAAATTTCAGTTTTAAGTAGTATGCTTTGAGAAGTATTAAGTATTTAGAAAAGTGAAGAAGTAAAGTAAGAATAGAAGATCAAATTTCAGTTTTAAGGAGTATGCTTTGAGTAGTATTAAGTATTTAGAAAAGTGAAGAAGTAGAGTAAGAAAAGAAGATAGAATTTCAGTTTTAAGTAGTATGCTTTGAGAATAAATTTATTATTTAGAAAAGTGAAGAAGTAGATAAGAATAGTAGATAGAATTTCAGTTTTAAGTAGAATACTTTGAGAAGTATCAAGTATTTAGAAAAGTGAAGAAGTAGAGTAAGAAAAGAAGATAGAATTTCAGTTTTAAGTAGTATGCTTTGAGAATAAAGTTATTATTTAGAAAAGTGAAGAAGTAGAGTAAGAAAAGAAGATAGAATTTCAGTTTTAAGGAGTATGCTTTTAGAAGTATTAAGTATTTAGAAAAGTGAAGAAGTAAAGTAAGAATAGTAGATAGAATTTCAGTTTTAAGTAGTATGCTTTGAGAATAAAGTTATTATTTAGAAAAGTGAAGAAGTAGAGTAAGAATAGTAGATAGAATTTCAGTTTTAAGTAGAATACTTTGAGAAGTATCAAGTATTTAGAAAAGTGAAGAAGTAGAGTAAGAAAAGAAGATAGAATTTCAGTTTTAAGGAGTATGCTTTGAGAAGTATTAAGTATTTAGAAAAGTGAAGAAGTAAAGTAAGAAAAGAAGATAGAATTTCAGTTTTAAATAGTATGCTTTGAGAAGTAATAAGTATTTAGAAAAGTGAAGAAGTAAAGTAAGAAAAGAAGTTAGAATTTCAGTTTTAAGGAGTATGCTTTGAGTAGTATTAAGTATTTAGAAAAGTGAAGAAGTAGATAAGAATAGTAGATAGAATTTCAGTTTTAAGTAGAATACTTTGAGAAGTATCAAGTATTTAGAAAAGTGAAGAAGTAGAGTAAGAAAAGAAGATAGAATTTCAGTTTTAAGTAGAATACTTTTAGAAGTATTAAGTATTTAGAAAAGTGAAGAAGTAGAGTAAGAAAAGAAGATAGAATTTCAGTTTTAAGTAGTATGCTTTGAGAATAAAGTTATTATTTAGAAAAGTGAAGAAGTAGAGTAAGAAAAGAAGATAGAATTTCAGTTTTAAGGAGTATGCTTTGAGAAGTATTATGTTATAAGAAAAATGAAGAAGTAGAGTAAGAATAGTAGATAGAATTTCAGTTTTAAGTAGTATTCTTTGAGAATAAAGTTATTATTTAGAAAAGTGAAGAAGTAGAGTAAGAACAGAAGATAGAATTTCAGTTTTAAGGAGTATGCTTTGAGAAGTATTAAGTATTTAGAAAAGGGAAGAAGTAGAGTAAGAATAGTAGATAGAATTTCAGTTTTAAGTAGAATACTTAGAAGTATCAAGTATTTAGAAAAGTGAAGAAGTAGAGTAAGAAAAGAAGATAGAATTTCAGTTTTAAGTAGTATGCTTTGAGAATAAAGTTATTATTTAGAAAAGTGAAGAAGTAGAGTAAGAAAAGAAGATAGAATTTCAGTTTTAAGTTGAATACTTTGAGAAGTATCAAGTATTTAGAAAAGTGAAGAAGTAGAGTAAGAAAAGAAGATAGAATTTCAGTTTTAAGTAGTATGCTTTGAGAAGTATTATGTTATAAGAAAAGTGAAGAAGTAGAGTAAGAAAAGAAGATAGAATTTCAGTTTTAAGTAGAATACTTTGAGAAGTATCAAGTATTTAGAAAAGTGAAGAAGTAGAGTAAGAAAAGAAGATAGAATTTCAGTTTTAAGTAGTATGCTTTGAGAATAAAGTTATTATTTAGAAAAGTGAAGAAGTAGATAAGAATAGTAGATAGAATTTCAGTTTTAAGTAGAATACTTTGAGAAGTATCAAGTATTTAGAAAAGTGAAGAAGTAGAGTAAGAATAGTAGATAGAATTTCAGTTTTAAGTAGTATGCTTTGAGAATAAAGTTATTATTTAGAAAAGTGAAGAAGTAGAGTAAGAAAAGAAGATAGAATTTCAGTTTTAAGGAGTATGCTTTTAGAAGTATTAAGTATTTAGAAAAGTGAAGAAGTAAAGTAAGAATAGTAGATAGAATTTCAGTTTTAAGTAGTATGCTTTGAGAATAAAGTTATTATTTAGAAAAGTGAAGAAGTAGAGTAAGAATAGTAGATAGAATTTCAGTTTTAAGTAGAATACTTTGAGAAGTATCAAGTATTTAGAAAAGTGAAGAAGTAGAGTAAGAAAAGAAGATAGAATTTCAGTTTTAAGGAGTATGCTTTGAGAAGTATTAAGTATTTAGAAAAGTGAAGAAGTAAAGTAAGAAAAGAAGATAGAATTTCAGTATTAAATAGTATGCTTTGAGAAGTAATAAGTATTTAGAAAAGTGAAGAAGTAAAGTAAGAAAAGAAGTTAGAATTTCAGTTTTAAGGAGTATGCTTTGAGTAGTATTAAGTATTTAGAAAAGTGAAGAAGTAGATAAGAATAGTAGATAGAATTTCAGTTTTAAGTAGAATACTTTGAGAAGTATCAAGTATTTAGAAAAGTGAAGAAGTAGAGTAAGAAAAGAAGATAGAATTTCAGTTTTAAGTAGAATACTTTTAGAAGTATTAAGTATTTAGAAAAGTGAAGAAGTAGAGTAAGAAAAGAAGATAGAATTTCAGTTTTAAGTAGTATGCTTTGAGAATAAAGTTATTATTTAGAAAAGTGAAGAAGTAGAGTAAGAAAAGAAGATAGAATTTCAGTTTTAAGGAGTATGCTTTGAGAAGTATTAAGTATTTAGAAAAGGGAAGAAGTAGAGTAAGAATAGTAGATAGAATTTCAGTTTTAAGTAGAATACTTTGAGAAGTATCAAGTATTTAGAAAAGTGAAGAAGTAGAGTAAGAAAAGAAGATAGAATTTCAGTTTTAAGTAGTATGCTTTGAGAATAAAGTTATTATTTAGAAAAGTGAAGAAGTAGAGTAAGAAAAGAAGATAGAATTTCAGTTTTAAGTAGTATGCTTTGAGAATAAAGTTATTATTTAGAAAAGTGAAGAAGTAGAGTAAGAAAAGAAGATAGAATTTCAGTTTTAAGTAGTATGCTTTGAGAAGTATTATGTTATAAGAAAAGTGAAGAAGTAGAGTAAGAATAGTAGATAGAATTTCAGTTTTAAGTAGAATACTTTGAGAAGTATCAAGTATTTAGAAAAGTGAAGAAGTAGAGTAAGAAAAGAAGATAGAATTTCAGTTTTAAGTAGTATGCTTTGAGAATAAAGTTATTATTTAGAAAAGTGAAGAAGTAGAGTAAGAAAAGAAGATAGAATTTCAGTTTTAAGGAGTATGCTTTTAGAAGTATTAAGTATTTAGAAAAGTGAAGAAGTAAAGTAAGAATAGTAGATAGAATTTCAGTTTTAAGTAGTATGCTTTGAGAATAAAGTTATTATTTAGAAAAGTGAAGAAGTAGAGTAAGAATAGTAGATAGAATTTCAGTTTTAAGTAGAATACTTTGAGAAGTATCAAGTATTTAGAAAAGTGAAGAAGTAGAGTAAGAAAAGAAGATAGAATTTCAGTTTTAAGTAGTATGCTTTGAGAATAAAGTTATTATTTAGAAAAGTGAAGAAGTAGAGTAAGAACAGAAGATAGAATTTCAGTTTTAAGTAGTATGATTTGAGAAGTATAAAGTATTTAGAAAAGTGAAGAAGTAGAGTAAGAAAAGAAGATAGAATTTCAGTTTTAAGTAGTATGCTTTGAGAAGTATTATGTTATAAGAAAAGTGAAGAAGTAGAGTAAGAATAGTAGATAGAATTTCAGTTTTAAGGAGTATGATTTGAGAAGTATCAAGTATTTAGAAAAGTGAAGAAGTAGAGTAAGAAAAGAAGATAGAATTTCAGTTTTAAGTAGAATACTTTGAGAAGTATCAAGTATTTAGAAAAGTGAAGAAGTAGAGTAAGAAAAGAAGATAAAATTTCAGTTTTAAGTAGTATGCTTTGAGAAGTATTATGTTATAAGAAAAGTGAAGAAGTAGAGTAAGAATAGTAGATAGAATTTCAGTTTTAAGGAGTATGATTTGAGAAGTATCAAGTATTTAGAAAAGTGAAGAAGTAGAGTAAGAAAAGAAGATAGAATTTCAGTTTTAAGTAGAATACTTTGAGAAGTATCAAGTATTTAGAAAAGTGAAGAAGTAGAGTAAGAAAAGAAGATAAAATTTCAGTTTTAAGTAGTATGCTTTGAGAAGTATTAAGTATTTAGAAAAGTGAAGAAGTAAAGTAAGAATAGAAGATAAAATTTCAGTTTTAAGGAGTATGCTTTGAGTAGTATTAAGTATTTAGAAAAGTGAAGAAGTAGAGTAAGAACAGAAGATAGAATTTCAGTTTTAAGGAGTATGCTTTGAGAATAAAGTTATTATTTAGAAAAGTGAAGAAGTAGATAAGAATAGTAGATAGAATTTCAGTTTTAAGTAGAATACTTTGAGAAGTATCAAGTATTTAGAAAAGTGAAGAAGTAGAGTAAGAATAGTAGATAGAATTTCAGTTTTAAGTAGTATGCTTTGAGAATAAAGTTATTATTTAGAAAAGTGAAGAAGTAGAGTAAGAAAAGAAGATAGAATTTCAGTTTTAAGGAGTATGCTTTTAGAAGTATTAAGTATTTAGAAAAGTGAAGAAGTAAAGTAAGAATAGTAGATAGAATTTCAGTTTTAAGTAGTATGCTTTGAGAATAAAGTTATTATTTAGAAAAGTGAAGAAGTAGAGTAAGAATAGTAGATAGAATTTCAGTTTTAAGTAGAATACTTTGAGAAGTATCAAGTATTTAGAAAAGTGAAGAAGTAGAGTAAGAAAAGAAGATAGAATTTCAGTTTTAAGGAGTATGCTTTGAGAAGTATTAAGTATTTAGAAAAGTGAAGAAGTAAAGTAAGAAAAGAAGATAGAATTTCAGTTTTAAATAGTATGCTTTGAGAAGTAATAAGTATTTAGAAAAGTGAAGAAGTAAAGTAAGAAAAGAAGTTAGAATTTCAGTTTTAAGGAGTATGCTTTGAGTAGTATTAAGTATTTAGAAAAGTGAAGAAGTAGATAAGAATAGTAGATAGAATTTCAGTTTTAAGTAGAATACTTTGAGAAGTATCAAGTATTTAGAAAAGTGAAGAAGTAGAGTAAGAAAAGAAGATAGAATTTCAGTTTTAAGTAGAATACTTTTAGAAGTATTAAGTATTTAGAAAAGTGAAGAAGTAGAGTAAGAAAAGAAGATAGAATTTCAGTTTTAAGTAGTATGCTTTGAGAATAAAGTTATTATTTAGAAAAGTGAAGAAGTAGAGTAAGAAAAGAAGATAGAATTTCAGTTTTAAGGAGTATGCTTTGAGAAGTATTATGTTATAAGAAAAATGAAGAAGTAGAGTAAGAATAGTAGATAGAATTTCAGTTTTAAGTAGTATTCTTTGAGAATAAAGTTATTATTTAGAAAAGTGAAGAAGTAGAGTAAGAACAGAAGATAGAATTTCAGTTTTAAGGAGTATGCTTTGAGAAGTATTAAGTATTTAGAAAAGGAAGAAGTAGAGTAAGAATAGTAGATAGAATTTCAGTTTTAAGAAGAATACTTAGAAGTATCAAGTATTTAGAAAAGTGAAGAAGTAGAGTAAGAAAAGAAGATAAAATTTCAGTTTTAAGTAGTATGCTTTGAGAAGTATTAAGTATTTAGAAAAGTGAAGAAGTAAAGTAAGAATAGAAGATAAAATTTCAGTTTTAAGGAGTATGCTTTGAGTAGTATTAAGTATTTAGAAAAGTGAAGAAGTAGAGTAAGAACAGAAGATAGAATTTCAGTTTTAAGGAGTATGCTTTGAGAATAAAGTTATTATTTAGAAAAGTGAAGAAGTAGATAAGAATAGTAGATAGAATTTCAGTTTTAAGTAGAATACTTTGAGAAGTATCAAGTATTTAGAAAAGTGAAGAAGTAGAGTAAGAATAGTAGATAGAATTTCAGTTTTAAGTAGTATGCTTTGAGAATAAAGTTATTATTTAGAAAAGTGAAGAAGTAGAGTAAGAAAAGAAGATAGAATTTCAGTTTTAAGGAGTATGCTTTTAGAAGTATTAAGTATTTAGAAAAGTGAAGAAGTAAAGTAAGAATAGTAGATAGAATTTCAGTTTTAAGTAGTATGCTTTGAGAATAAAGTTATTATTTAGAAAAGTGAAGAAGTAGAGTAAGAATAGTAGATAGAATTTCAGTTTTAAGTAGAATACTTTGAGAAGTATCAAGTATTTAGAAAAGTGAAGAAGTAGAGTAAGAAAAGAAGATAGAATTTCAGTTTTAAGGAGTATGCTTTGAGAAGTATTAAGTATTTAGAAAAGTGAAGAAGTAAAGTAAGAAAAGAAGATAGAATTTCAGTTTTAAATAGTATGCTTTGAGAAGTAATAAGTATTTAGAAAAGTGAAGAAGTAAAGTAAGAAAAGAAGTTAGAATTTCAGTTTTAAGGAGTATGCTTTGAGTAGTATTAAGTATTTAGAAAAGTGAAGAAGTAGATAAGAATAGTAGATAGAATTTCAGTTTTAAGTAGAATACTTTGAGAAGTATCAAGTATTTAGAAAAGTGAAGAAGTAGAGTAAGAAAAGAAGATAGAATTTCAGTTTTAAGTAGAATACTTTTAGAAGTATTAAGTATTTAGAAAAGTGAAGAAGTAGAGTAAGAAAAGAAGATAGAATTTCAGTTTTAAGTAGTATGCTTTGAGAATAAAGTTATTATTTAGAAAAGTGAAGAAGTAGAGTAAGAAAAGAAGATAGAATTTCAGTTTTAAGGAGTATGCTTTGAGAAGTATTATGTTATAAGAAAAATGAAGAAGTAGAGTAAGAATAGTAGATAGAATTTCAGTTTTAAGTAGTATTCTTTGAGAATAAAGTTATTATTTAGAAAAGTGAAGAAGTAGAGTAAGAACAGAAGATAGAATTTCAGTTTTAAGGAGTATGCTTTGAGAAGTATTAAGTATTTAGAAAAGGAAGAAGTAGAGTAAGAATAGTAGATAGAATTTCAGTTTTAAGAAGAATACTTAGAAGTATCAAGTATTTAGAAAAGTGAAGAAGTAAAGTAAGAAAAGAAGATAGAATTTCAGTTTTAAGTAGTATGCTTTGAGAAGTATTATGTTATAAGAAAAGTGAAGAAGTAGAGTAAGAAAAGAAGATAGAATTTCAGTTTTAAGTTGAATACTTTGAGAAGTATCAAGTATTTAGAAAAGTGAAGAAGTAGAGTAAGAAAAGAAGATAGAATTTCAGTTTTAAGTAGTATGCTTTGAGAAGTATTATGTTATAAGAAAAGTGAAGAAGTAGAGTAAGAATAGTAGATAGAATTTCAGTTTTAAGTAGAATACTTTGAGAAGTATCAAGTATTTAGAAAAGTGAAGAAGTAGAGTAAGAAAAGAAGATAGAATTTCAGTTTTAAGTAGTATGCTTTGAGAATAAAGTTATTATTTAGAAAAGTGAAGAAGTAGATAAGAATAGTAGATAGAATTTCAGTTTTAAGGAGTATGATTTGAGAAGTATCAAGTATTTAGAAAAGTGAAGAAGTAGAGTAAGAAAAGAAGATAGAATTTCAGTTTTAAGTAGTATGCTTTGAGAATAAAGTTATTATTTAGAAAAGTGAAGAAGTAGATAAGAATAGTAGATAGAATTTCAGTTTTAAGTAGAATACTTTGAGAAGTATTAAGTATTTAGAAAAGTGAAGAAGTAGAGTAAGAATAGTAGATAGAATTTCAGTTTTAAGTAGTATGCTTTGAGAATAAAGTTATTATTTAGAAAAGTGAAGAAGTAGAGTAAGAAAAGAAGATAGAATTTCAGTTTTAAGTAGTATGCTTTTAGAATAAAGTTATTATTTAGAAAAGTGAAGAAGTAGATAAGAATAGTAGATAGAATTTCAGTTTTAAGTAGAATACTTTGAGAAGTATTAAGTATTTAGAAAAGTGAAGAAGTAGAGTAAGAATAGTAGATAGAATTTCAGTTTTAAGTAGTATGCTTTGAGAATAAAGTTATTATTTAGAAAAGTGAAGAAGTAGAGTAAGAATAGTAGATAGAATTTCAGTTTTAAGTAGTATGCTTTGAGAATAAAGTTATTATTTAGAAAAGTGAAGAAGTAGATAAGAATAGTAGATAGAATTTCAGTTTTAAGTAGAATACTTAGAAGTATCAAGTATTTAGAAAAGTGAAGAAGTAAAGTAAGAATAGTAGATAGAATTTCAGTTTTAAGTAGTATGCTTTGAGAATAAAGTTATTATTTAGAAAAGTGAAGAAGTAGAGTAAGAATAGTAGATAGAATTTCAGTTTTAAGTAGAATACTTTGAGAAGTATCAAGTATTTAGAAAAGTGAAGAAGTAGAGTAAGAAAAGAAGATAGAATTTCAGTTTTAAGGAGTATGCTTTGAGAAGTATTAAGTATTTAGAAAAGTGAAGAAGTAAAGTAAGAAAAGAAGATAGAATTTCAGTATTAAATAGTATGCTTTGAGAAGTAATAAGTATTTAGAAAAGTGAAGAAGTAAAGTAAGAAAAGAAGTTAGAATTTCAGTTTTAAGGAGTATGCTTTGAGTAGTATTAAGTATTTAGAAAAGTGAAGAAGTAGATAAGAATAGTAGATAGAATTTCAGTTTTAAGTAGAATACTTTGAGAAGTATCAAGTATTTAGAAAAGTGAAGAAGTAGAGTAAGAAAAGAAGATAGAATTTCAGTTTTAAGTAGAATACTTTTAGAAGTATTAAGTATTTAGAAAAGTGAAGAAGTAGAGTAAGAAAAGAAGATAGAATTTCAGTTTTAAGTAGTATGCTTTGAGAATAAAGTTATTATTTAGAAAAGTGAAGAAGTAGAGTAAGAAAAGAAGATAGAATTTCAGTTTTAAGGAGTATGCTTTGAGAAGTATTATGTTATAAGAAAAATGAAGAAGTAGAGTAAGAATAGTAGATAGAATTTCAGTTTTAAAGTAGTATTCTTTGAGAATAAAGTTATTATTTAGAAAAGTGAAGAAGTAGAGTAAGAACAGAAGATAGAATTTCAGTTTTAAGGAGTATGCTTTGAGAAGTATTAAGTATTTAGAAAAGGGAAGAAGTAGAGTAAGAATAGTAGATAGAATTTCAGTTTTAAGTAGAATACTTAGAAGTATCAAGTATTTAGAAAAGTGAAGAAGTAAAGTAAGAAAAGAAGATAGAATTTCAGTTTTAAGTAGTATGCTTTGAGAATAAAGTTATTATTTAGAAAAGTGAAGAAGTAGAGTAAGAAAAGAAGATAGAATTTCAGTTTTAAGTTGAATACTTTGAGAAGTATCAAGTATTTAGAAAAGTGAAGAAGTAGAGTAAGAAAAGAAGATAGAATTTCAGTTTTAAGTAGTATGCTTTGAGAAGTATTATGTTATAAGAAAAGTGAAGAAGTAGAGTAAGAATAGTAGATAGAATTTCAGTTTTAAGTAGAATACTTTGAGAAGTATCAAGTATTTAGAAAAGTGAAGAAGTAGAGTAAGAAAAGAAGATAGAATTTCAGTTTTAAGTAGTATGCTTTGAGAATAAAGTTATTATTTAGAAAAGTGAAGAAGTAGAGTAAGAACAGAAGATAGAATTTCAGTTTTAAGTAGTATGCTTTGAGAATAAAGTTATTATTTAGAAAAGTGAAGAAGTAGATAAGAATAGTAGATAGAATTTCAGTTTTAAGTAGAATACTTAGAAGTATCAAGTATTTAGAAAAGTGAAGAAGTAAAGTAAGAATAGTAGATAGAATTTCAGTTTTAAGTAGTATGCTTTGAGAATAAAGTTATTATTTAGAAAAGTGAAGAAGTAGAGTAAGAATAGTAGATAGAATTTCAGTTTTAAGTAGAATACTTTGAGAAGTATCAAGTATTTAGAAAAGTGAAGAAGTAGAGTAAGAAAAGAAGATAGAATTTCAGTTTTAAGGAGTATGCTTTGAGAAGTATTAAGTATTTAGAAAAGTGAAGAAGTAAAGTAAGAAAAGAAGATAGAATTTCAGTATTAAATAGTATGCTTTGAGAAGTAATAAGTATTTAGAAAAGTGAAGAAGTAAAGTAAGAAAAGAAGTTAGAATTTCAGTTTTAAGGAGTATGCTTTGAGTAGTATTAAGTATTTAGAAAAGTGAAGAAGTAGATAAGAATAGTAGATAGAATTTCAGTTTTAAGTAGAATACTTTGAGAAGTATCAAGTATTTAGAAAAGTGAAGAAGTAGAGTAAGAAAAGAAGATAGAATTTCAGTTTTAAGTAGAATACTTTTAGAAGTATTAAGTATTTAGAAAAGTGAAGAAGTAGAGTAAGAAAAGAAGATAGAATTTCAGTTTTAAGTAGTATGCTTTGAGAATAAAGTTATTATTTAGAAAAGTGAAGAAGTAGAGTAAGAAAAGAAGATAGAATTTCAGTTTTAAGGAGTATGCTTTGAGAAGTATTATGTTATAAGAAAAATGAAGAAGTAGAGTAAGAATAGTAGATAGAATTTCAGTTTTAAAGTAGTATTCTTTGAGAATAAAGTTATTATTTAGAAAAGTGAAGAAGTAGAGTAAGAACAGAAGATAGAATTTCAGTTTTAAGGAGTATGCTTTGAGAAGTATTAAGTATTTAGAAAAGGGAAGAAGTAGAGTAAGAATAGTAGATAGAATTTCAGTTTTAAGTAGAATACTTAGAAGTATCAAGTATTTAGAAAAGTGAAGAAGTAAAGTAAGAAAAGAAGATAGAATTTCAGTTTTAAGTAGTATGCTTTGAGAATAAAGTTATTATTTAGAAAAGTGAAGAAGTAGAGTAAGAAAAGAAGATAGAATTTCAGTTTTAAGTTGAATACTTTGAGAAGTATCAAGTATTTAGAAAAGTGAAGAAGTAGAGTAAGAAAAGAAGATAGAATTTCAGTTTTAAGTAGTATGCTTTGAGAAGTATTATGTTATAAGAAAAGTGAAGAAGTAGAGTAAGAATAGTAGATAGAATTTCAGTTTTAAGTAGAATACTTTGAGAAGTATCAAGTATTTAGAAAAGTGAAGAAGTAGAGTAAGAAAAGAAGATAGAATTTCAGTTTTAAGTAGTATGCTTTGAGAATAAAGTTATTATTTAGAAAAGTGAAGAAGTAAAGTAAGAAAAGAAGATAGAATTTCAGTTTTAAGTAGTATGCTTTGAGAATAAAGTTATTATTTAGAAAAGTGAAGAAGTAGAGTAAGAAAAGAAGATAGAATTTCAGTTTTAAGGAGTATGCTTTGAGAAGTATTATGTTATAAGAAAAATGAAGAAGTAGAGTAAGAATAGTAGATAGAATTTCAGTTTTAAGTAGTATTCTTTGAGAATAAAGTTATTATTTAGAAAAGTGAAGAAGTAGAGTAAGAACAGAAGATAGAATTTCAGTTTTAAGGAGTATGCTTTGAGAAGTATTAAGTATTTAGAAAAGGGAAGAAGTAGAGTAAGAATAGTAGATAGAATTTCAGTTTTAAGGAGTATGCTTTGAGAAGTATTAAGTATTTAGAAAAGTGAAGAAGTAAAGTAAGAAAAGAAGATAGAATTTCAGTTTTAAGTAGTATGCTTTGAGAATAAAGTTATTATTTAGAAAAGTGAAGAAGTAGAGTAAGAAAAGAAGATAGAATTTCAGTTTTAAGTTGAATACTTTGAGAAGTATCAAGTATTTAGAAAAGTGAAGAAGTAGAGTAAGAAAAGAAGATAGAATTTCAGTTTTAAGTAGTATGCTTTGAGAAGTATTATGTTATAAGAAAAGTGAAGAAGTAGAGTAAGAATAGTAGATAGAATTTCAGTTTTAAGTAGAATACTTTGAGAAGTATCAAGTATTTAGAAAAGTGAAGAAGTAGAGTAAGAAAAGAAGATAGAGATTCAGTTTTAAGGAGTATGCTTTGAGAATAAAGTTATTATTTAGAAAAGTGAAGAAGTAAAGTAAGAAAAGAAGATAGAATTTCAGTTTTAAGTAGTATGCTTTGAGAAGTATTATGTTATAAGAAAAGTGAAGAAGTAGAGTAAGAATAGTAGATAGAATTTCAGTTTTAAGTAGAATACTTTGAGAAGTATCAAGTATTTAGAAAAGTGAAGAAGTAGAGTAAGAAAAGAAGATAGAGATTCAGTTTTAAGGAGTATGCTTTGAGAATAAAGTTATTATTTAGAAAAGTGAAGAAGTAAAGTAAGAAAAGAAGATAGAATTTCAGTTTTAAGTAGTATGCTTTGAGAAGTATTATGTTATAAGAAAAATGAAGAAGTAGAGTAAGAATAGTAGATAGAATTTCAGTTTTAAGTAGTATTCTTTGAGAATAAAGTTATTATTTAGAAAAGTGAAGAAGTAGAGTAAGAACAGAAGATAGAATTTCAGTTTTAAGGAGTATGCTTTGAGAAGTATTAAGTATTTAGAAAAGGGAAGAAGTAGAGTAAGAATAGTAGATAGAATTTCAGTTTTAAGTAGAATACTTAGAAGTATCAAGTATTTAGAAAAGTGAAGAAGTAGAGTAAGAAAAGAAGATAGAATTTCAGTTTTAAGTAGTATGCTTTGAGAATAAAGTTATTATTTAGAAAAGTGAAGAAGTAGAGTAAGAAAAGAAGATAGAATTTCAGTTTTAAGTTGAATACTTTGAGAAGTATCAAGTATTTAGAAAAGTGAAGAAGTAGAGTAAGAAAAGAAGATAGAATTTCAGTTTTAAGTAGTATGCTTTGAGAAGTATTATGTTATAAGAAAAGTGAAGAAGTAGAGTAAGAATAGTAGATAGAATTTCAGTTTTAAGTAGAATACTTTGAGAAGTATCAAGTATTTAGAAAAGTGAAGAAGTAGAGTAAGAAAAGAAGATAGAATTTCAGTTTTAAGTAGTATGCTTTGAGAATAAAGTTATTATTTAGAAAAGTGAAGAAGTAGAGTAAGAACAGAAGATAGAATTTCAGTTTTAAGGAGTATGCTTTGAGAATAAAGTTATTATTTAGAAAAGTGAAGAAGTAGAGTAAGAAAAGAAGATAGAATTTCAGTTTTAAGTAGAATACTTAGAAGTATCAAGTATTTAGAAAAGTGAAGAAGTAGAGTAAGAAAAGAAGATAGAATTTCAGTTTTAAGTAGTATGCTTTGAGAATAAAGTTATTATTTAGAAAAGTGAAGAAGTAGAGTAAGAATAGTAGATAGAATTTCAGTTTTAAGTAGAATACTTTGAGAAGTATCAAGTATTTAGAAAAGTGAAGAAGTAGAGTAAGAAAAGAAGATAGAATTTCAGTTTTAAGTAGTATGCTTTGAGAAGTATTAAGTATTTAGAAAAGTGAAGAAGTAAAGTAAGAAAAGAAGATAGAATTTCAGTTTTAAGGAGTATGCTTTTAGAAGTATTAAGTATTTAGAAAAGTGAAGAAGTAGAGTAAGAAAAGAAGATAGAATTTCAGTTTTAAGTAGAATGCTTAGAAGTATCAAGTATTTAGAAAAGTGAAGAAGTAGAGTAAGAAAAGAAGTTAGAATTTCAGTTTTAAGGAGTATGCTTTGAGTAGTATTAAGTATTTAGAAAAGTGAAGAAGTAAAGTAAGAAAAGAAGATAGAATTTCAGTTTTAAGGAGTATGCTTTGAGAATAAAGTTATTATTTAGAAAAGTGAAGAAGTAGAGTAAGAAAAGAAGATAGAATTTCAGTTTTAAGGAGTATGCTTTGAGAAGTATTATGTTATAAGAAAAGTGAAGAAGTAAAGTAAGAAAAGAAGATAGAATTTCAGTTTTAAGTAGTATGCTTTGAGAATAAAGTTATTATTTAGAAAAGTGAAGAAGTAGAGTAAGAAAAGAAGATAGAATTTCAGTTTTAAGTAGTATGCTTTGAGAAGTATTATGTTATAAGAAAAGTGAAGAAGTAAAGTAAGAAAAGAAGATAGAATTTCAGTTTTAAGGAGTATGCTTTGAGAAGTATTAAGTATTTAGAAAAGTGAAGAAGTAAAGTAAGAATAGTAGATAGAATTTCAGTTTTAAGTAGAATACTTTGAGAAGTATTAAGTATTTAGAAAAGTGAAGAAGTAGAGTAAGAAAAGAAGATAGAGATTCAGTTTTAAGGAGTATGCTTTGAGAATAAAGTTATTATTTAGAAAAGTGAAGAAGTAAAGTAAGAAAAGAAGATAGAATTTCAGTTTTAAGTAGTATGCTTTGAGAAGTATTATGTTATAAGAAAAGTGAAGAAGTAGAGTAAGAATAGTAGATAGAATTTCAGTTTTAAGTAGAATACTTTGAGAAGTATAAAGTATTTAGAAAAGTGAAGAAGTAGAGTAAGAAAAGAAGATAGAATTTCAGTTTTAAGGAGTATGCTTTGAGAAGTATTATGTTATAAGAAAAGTGAAGAAGTAAAGTAAGAAAAGAAGATAGAATTTCAGTTTTAAGTAGTATGCTTTGAGAAGTATTATGTATTTAGAAAAGTGAAGAAGTAGAGTAAGAATAGTAGATAGAATTTCAGTTTTAAGTAGAATACTTTGAGAAGTATCAATTATTTAGAAAAGTGAAGAAGTAGAGTAAGAATAGTAGATAGAATTTCAGTTTTAAGTAGAATACTTTGAGAAGTATCAAGTATTTAGAAAAGTGAAGAAGTAGAGTAAGAAAAGAAGATAAAATTTCAGTTTTAAGTAGTATGCTTTGAGAATAAAGTTATTATTTAGAAAAGTGAAGAAGTAGAGTAAGAATAGTAGATAGAATTTCAGTTTTAAGTAGAATACTTAGAAGTATCAAGTATTTAGAAAAGTGAAGAAGTAGAGTAAGAAAAGAAGATAGAATTTCAGTTTTAAGTAGTATGCTTTGAGAATAAAGTTATTATTTAGAAAAGTGAAGAAGTAGAGTAAGAAAAGAAGATAGAATTTCAGTTTTAAGGAGTATGCTTTGAGAAGTATTATGTTATAAGAAAAATGAAGAAGTAGAGTAAGAATAGTAGATAGAATTTCAGTTTTAAGTAGTATTCTTTGAGAATAAAGTTATTATTTAGAAAAGTGAAGAAGTAGAGTAAGAACAGAAGATAGAATTTCAGTTTTAAGGAGTATGCTTTGAGAAGTATTAAGTATTTAGAAAAGGGAAGAAGTAGAGTAAGAATAGTAGATAGAATTTCAGTTTTAAGTAGAATACTTTGAGAAGTATTAAGTATTTAGAAAAGTGAAGAAGTAGAGTAAGAATAGTAGATAGAATTTCAGTTTTAAGTAGTATGCTTTGAGAATAAAGTTATTATTTAGAAAAGTGAAGAAGTAGAGTAAGAAAAGAAGATAGAATTTCAGTTTTAAGTAGTATGCTTTGAGAATAAAGTTATTATTTAGAAAAGTGAAGAAGTAGAGTAAGAAAAGAAGATAGAATTTCAGTTTTAAGGAGTATGCTTTGAGAAGTATTAAGTATTTAGAAAAGTGAAGAAGTAAAGTAAGAAAAGAAGATAGAATTTCAGTTTTAAGTAGTATGCTTTGAGAATAAAGTTATTATTTAGAAAAGTGAAGAAGTAGAGTAAGAAAAGAAGATAGAATTTCAGTTTTAAGTTGAATACTTTGAGAAGTATCAAGTATTTAGAAAAGTGAAGAAGTAGAGTAAGAAAAGAAGATAGAATTTCAGTTTTAAGTAGTATGCTTTGAGAAGTATTATGTTATAAGAAAAGTGAAGAAGTAGAGTAAGAATAGTAGATAGAATTTCAGTTTTAAGTAGAATACTTTGAGAAGTATCAAGTATTTAGAAAAGTGAAGAAGTAGAGTAAGAAAAGAAGATAGAATTTCAGTTTTAAGTAGTATGCTTTGAGAATAAAGTTATTATTTAGAAAAGTGAAGAAGTAGAGTAAGAACAGAAGATAGAATTTCAGTTTTAAGGAGTATGCTTTGAGAATAAAGTTATTATTTAGAAAAGTGAAGAAGTAGAGTAAGAAAAGAAGATAGAATTTCAGTTTTAAGGAGTATGCTTTGAGAAGTATTATGTTATAAGAAAAATGAAGAAGTAGAGTAAGAATAGTAGATAGAATTTCAGTTTTAAGTAGTATTCTTTGAGAATAAAGTTATTATTTAGAAAAGTGAAGAAGTAGAGTAAGAACAGAAGATAGAATTTCAGTTTTAAGGAGTATGCTTTGAGAAGTATTAAGTATTTAGAAAAGGGAAGAAGTAGAGTAAGAATAGTAGATAGAATTTCAGTTTTAAGTAGAATACTTAGAAGTATCAAGTATTTAGAAAAGTGAAGAAGTAGAGTAAGAAAAGAAGATAGAATTTCAGTTTTAAGTAGTATGCTTTGAGAATAAAGTTATTATTTAGAAAAGTGAAGAAGTAGAGTAAGAAAAGAAGATAGAATTTCAGTTTTAAGTTGAATACTTTGAGAAGTATCAAGTATTTAGAAAAGTGAAGAAGTAGAGTAAGAAAAGAAGATAGAATTTCAGTTTTAAGTAGTATGCTTTGAGAAGTATTATGTTATAAGAAAAGTGAAGAAGTAGAGTAAGAATAGTAGATAGAATTTCAGTTTTAAGTAGAATACTTTGAGAAGTATCAAGTATTTAGAAAAGTGAAGAAGTAGAGTAAGAAAAGAAGATAGAATTTCAGTTTTAAGTAGTATGCTTTGAGAATAAAGTTATTATTTAGAAAAGTGAAGAAGTAGAGTAAGAACAGAAGATAGAATTTCAGTTTTAAGGAGTATGCTTTGAGAATAAAGTTATTATTTAGAAAAGTGAAGAAGTAGAGTAAGAAAAGAAGATAGAATTTCAGTTTTAAGTAGAATACTTAGAAGTATCAAGTATTTAGAAAAGTGAAGAAGTAGAGTAAGAAAAGAAGATAGAATTTCAGTTTTAAGTAGTATGCTTTGAGAATAAAGTTATTATTTAGAAAAGTGAAGAAGTAGAGTAAGAATAGTAGATAGAATTTCAGTTTTAAGTAGAATACTTTGAGAAGTATCAAGTATTTAGAAAAGTGAAGAAGTAGAGTAAGAAAAGAAGATAGAATTTCAGTTTTAAGTAGTATGCTTTGAGAAGTATTAAGTATTTAGAAAAGTGAAGAAGTAAAGTAAGAAAAGAAGATAGAATTTCAGTTTTAAGGAGTATGCTTTTAGAAGTATTAAGTATTTAGAAAAGTGAAGAAGTAGAGTAAGAAAAGAAGATAGAATTTCAGTTTTAAGTAGAATGCTTAGAAGTATCAAGTATTTAGAAAAGTGAAGAAGTAGAGTAAGAAAAGAAGATAGAATTTCAGTTTTAAGGAGTATGCTTTGAGAAGTATTATGTTATAAGAAAAGTGAAGAAGTAAAGTAAGAAAAGAAGATAGAATTTCAGTTTTAAGGAGTATGCTTTGAGAATAAAGTTATTATTTAGAAAAGTGAAGAAGTAGAGTAAGAAAAGAAGATAGAATTTCAGTTTTAAGGAGTATGCTTTGAGAAGTATTATGTTATAAGAAAAGTGAAGAAGTAAAGTAAGAAAAGAAGATAGAATTTCAGTTTTAAGTAGTATGCTTTGAGAATAAAGTTATTATTTAGAAAAGTGAAGAAGTAGAGTAAGAAAAGAAGATAGAATTTCAGTTTTAAGTAGTATGCTTTGAGAAGTATTATGTTATAAGAAAAGTGAAGAAGTAAAGTAAGAAAAGAAGATAGAATTTCAGTTTTAAGGAGTATGCTTTGAGAAGTATTAAGTATTTAGAAAAGTGAAGAAGTAAAGTAAGAATAGTAGATAGAATTTCAGTTTTAAGTAGAATACTTTGAGAAGTATTAAGTATTTAGAAAAGTGAAGAAGTAGAGTAAGAAAAGAAGATAGAGATTCAGTTTTAAGGAGTATGCTTTGAGAATAAAGTTATTATTTAGAAAAGTGAAGAAGTAAAGTAAGAAAAGAAGATAGAATTTCAGTTTTAAGTAGTATGCTTTGAGAAGTATTATGTTATAAGAAAAGTGAAGAAGTAGAGTAAGAATAGTAGATAGAATTTCAGTTTTAAGTAGAATACTTTGAGAAGTATAAAGTATTTAGAAAAGTGAAGAAGTAGAGTAAGAAAAGAAGATAGAATTTCAGTTTTAAGGAGTATGCTTTGAGAAGTATTATGTTATAAGAAAAGTGAAGAAGTAAAGTAAGAAAAGAAGATAGAATTTCAGTTTTAAGTAGTATGCTTTGAGAAGTATTATGTATTTAGAAAAGTGAAGAAGTAGAGTAAGAATAGTAGATAGAATTTCAGTTTTAAGTAGAATACTTTGAGAAGTATCAATTATTTAGAAAAGTGAAGAAGTAGAGTAAGAATAGTAGATAGAATTTCAGTTTTAAGTAGAATACTTTGAGAAGTATCAAGTATTTAGAAAAGTGAAGAAGTAGAGTAAGAAAAGAAGATAGAATTTCAGTTTTAAGTAGTATGCTTTGAGAATAAAGTTATTATTTAGAAAAGTGAAGAAGTAGAGTAAGAATAGTAGATAGAATTTCAGTTTTAAGTAGAATACTTAGAAGTATCAAGTATTTAGAAAAGTGAAGAAGTAGAGTAAGAAAAGAAGATAGAATTTCAGTTTTAAGTAGTATGCTTTGAGAATAAAGTTATTATTTAGAAAAGTGAAGAAGTAGAGTAAGAAAAGAAGATAGAATTTCAGTTTTAAGGAGTATGCTTTGAGAAGTATTATGTTATAAGAAAAATGAAGAAGTAGAGTAAGAATAGTAGATAGAATTTCAGTTTTAAGTAGTATTCTTTGAGAATAAAGTTATTATTTAGAAAAGTGAAGAAGTAGAGTAAGAACAGAAGATAGAATTTCAGTTTTAAGGAGTATGCTTTGAGAAGTATTAAGTATTTAGAAAAGGGAAGAAGTAGAGTAAGAATAGTAGATAGAATTTCAGTTTTAAGTAGTATGCTTTGAGAATAAAGTTATTATTTAGAAAAGTGAAGAAGTAGAGTAAGAATAGTAGATAGAATTTCAGTTTTAAGTAGAATACTTAGAAGTATCAAGTATTTAGAAAAGTGAAGAAGTAGAGTAAGAAAAGAAGATAGAATTTCAGTTTTAAGTAGTATGCTTTGAGAATAAAGTTATTATTTAGAAAAGTGAAGAAGTAGAGTAAGAAAAGAAGATAGAATTTCAGTTTTAAGGATTATGATTTGAGAAGTAATAAGTATTAAGAAAAGTGAAGAAGTAGATAAGAAAAGAAGATAGAATTTCAGTTTTAAGTAGTATGCTTTGAGAATAAAGTTATTATTTAGAAAAGTGAAGAAGTAGAGTAAGAAAAGAAGATAGAATTTCAGTTTTAAGTAGTATGCTTTGAGAAGTATTATGTATTAAGAAAAGTGAAAGAGTAGAGTAAGAAAAGAAGATAGAATTTCAGTTTTAAGTAGTATGCTTTGAGAATAAAGTTATTATTTAGAAAAGTGAAGAAGTAGAGTAAGAAAAGAAGATAGAGATTCAGTTTTAAGGAGTATGATTTGAGAAGTAATAAGTATTAAGAAAAGTGAAGAAGTAGATAAGAAAAGAAGATAGAATTTCAGTTTTAAGTAGTATGCTTTGAGAATAAAGTTATTATTTAGAAAAGTGAAGAAGTAGAGTAAGAACAGAAGATAGAATTTCAGTTTTAAGGAGTATGCTTTGAGAAGTATTAAGTATTTAGAAAAGGGAAGAAGTAGAGTAAGAATAGTAGATAGAATTTCAGTTTTAAGTAGAATACTTAGAAGTATCAAGTATTTAGAAAAGTGAAGAAGTAGAGTAAGAAAAGAAGATAGATTTTCAGTTTTAAGTAGTATGCTTTGAGAATAAAGTTATTATTTAGAAAAGTGAAGAAGTAGAGTAAGAAAAGAAGATAGAATTTCAGTTTTAAGTTGAATACTTTGAGAAGTATCAAGTATTTAGAAAAGTGAAGAAGTAGAGTAAGAAAAGAAGATAGAATTTCAGTTTTAAGTAGTATGCTTTGAGAAGTATTATGTTATAAGAAAAGTGAAGAAGTAGAGTAAGAATAGTAGATAGAATTTCAGTTTTAAGTAGAATACTTTGAGAAGTATCAAGTATTTAGAAAAGTGAAGAAGTAGAGTAAGAAAAGAAGATAGAATTTCAGTTTTAAGTAGTATGCTTTGAGAATAAAGTTATTATTTAGAAAAGTGAAGAAGTAGAGTAAGAACAGAAGATAGAATTTCAGTTTTAAGGAGTATGCTTTGAGAATAAAGTTATTATTTAGAAAAGTGAAGAAGTAGAGTAAGAAAAGAAGATAGAATTTCAGTTTTAAGTAGTATGCTTTGAGAATAAAGTTATTATTTAGAAAAGTGAAGAAGTAGAGTAAGAATAGTAGATAGAATTTCAGTTTTAAGTAGAATACTTTGAGAAGTATCAAGTATTTAGAAAAGTGAAGAAGTAGAGTAAGAAAAGAAGATAGAATTTCAGTTTTAAGTAGTATACTTTGAGAAGTATTAAGTATTTAGAAAAGTGAAGAAGTAAAGTAAGAAAAGAAGATAAAATTTCAGTTTTAAGTAGTATGCTTTGAGAATAAAGTTATTATTTAGAAAAGTGAAGAAGTAGAGTAAGAAAAGAAGATAGAATTTCAGTTTTAAGTAGAATGCTTAGAAGTATCAAGTATTTAGAAAAGTGAAGAAGTAGAGTAAGAAAAGAAGATAGAATTTCAGTTTTAAGTAGTATGCTTTGAGAATAAAGTTATTATTTAGAAAAGTGAAGAAGTAGAGTAAGAAAAGAAGATAGAATTTCAGTTTTAAGGAGTATGCTTTGAGAAGTATTAAGTTATAAGAAAAGTGAAGAAGTAAAGTAAGAAAAGAAGATAGAATTTCAGTTTTAAGGAGTATGCTTTGAGAAGTATTAAGTATTTAGAAAAGTGAAGAAGTAAAGTAAGAATAGTAGATAGAATTTCAGTTTTAAGTAGAATACTTTGAGAAGTATTAAGTATTTAGAAAAGTGAAGAAGTAGAGTAAGAAAAGAAGATAGAGATTCAGTTTTAAGGAGTATGCTTTGAGAATAAAGTTATTATTTAGAAAAGTGAAGAAGTAGAGTAAGAAAAGAAGATAGAATTTCAGTTTTAAGGAGTATGCTTTGAGAAGTATTAAGTATTTAGAAAAGTGAAGAAGTAGAGTAAGAAAAGAAGATAGAATTTCAGTTTTAAGTAGTATGCTTTGAGAAGTATTATGTTATAAGAAAAGTGAAGAAGTAGAGTAAGAATAGTAGATAGAATTTCAGTTTTAAGTAGAATACTTTGAGAAGTATCAAGTATTTAGAAAAGTGAAGAAGTAGAGTAAGAAAAGAAGATAGAATTTCAGTTTTAAGGAGTATGCTTTGAGAAGTATTATGTTATAAGAAAAGTGAAGAAGTAAAGTAAGGAAAGAAGATAGAATTTCAGTTTTAAGTAGTATGCTTTGAGAAGTATTATGTATTTAGAAAAGTGAAGAAGTAGAGTAAGAATAGTAGATAGAATTTCAGTTTTAAGTAGAATACTTTGAGAAGTATCAATTATTTAGAAAAGTGAAGAAGTAGAGTAAGAATAGTAGATAGAATTTCAGTTTTAAGTAGAATACTTTGAGAAGTATCAAGTATTTAGAAAAGTGAAGAAGTAGAGTAAGAAAAGAAGATAGAATTTCAGTTTTAAGTAGTATGCTTTGAGAATAAAGTTATTATTTAGAAAAGTGAAGAAGTAGAGTAAGAATAGTAGATAGAATTTCAGTTTTAAGTAGAATACTTAGAAGTATCAAGTATTTAGAAAAGTGAAGAAGTAGAGTAAGAAAAGAAGATAGAATTTCAGTTTTAAGTAGTATGCTTTGAGAATAAAGTTATTATTTAGAAAAGTGAAGAAGTAGAGTAAGAAAAGAAGATAGAATTTCAGTTTTAAGGATTATGCTTTGAGAAGTAATAAGTATTAAGAAAAGTGAAGAAGTAGATAAGAAAAGAAGATAGAATTTCAGTTTTAAGTAGTATGCTTTGAGAATAAAGTTATTATTTAGAAAAGTGAAGAAGTAGAGTAAGAAAAGAAGATAGAATTTCAGTTTTAAGTAGTATGCTTTGAGAAGTATTATGTATTAAGAAAAGTGAAAGAGTAGAGTAAGAAAACAAGATAGAATTTCAGTTTTAAGTAGTATGCTTTGAGAATAAAGTTATTATTTAGAAAAGTGAAGAAGTAGAGTAAGAATAGTAGATAGAATTTCAGTTTTAAGTAGAATACTTAGAAGTATCAAGTATTTAGAAAAGTGAAGAAGTAGAGTAAGAAAAGAAGATAGAATTTCAGTTTTAAGTAGTATGCTTTGAGAATAAAGTTATTATTTAGAAAAGTGAAGAAGTAGAGTAAGAAAAGAAGATAGAATTTCAGTTTTAAGGATTATGATTTGAGAAGTAATAAGTATTAAGAAAAGTGAAGAAGTAGATAAGAAAAGAAGATAGAATTTCAGTTTTAAGTAGTATGCTTTGAGAATAAAGTTATTATTTAGAAAAGTGAAGAAGTAGAGTAAGAAAAGAAGATAGAATTTCAGTTTTAAGTAGTATGCTTTGAGAAGTATTATGTATTAAGAAAAGTGAAAGAGTAGAGTAAGAAAAGAAGATAGAATTTCAGTTTTAAGTAGTATGCTTTGAGAATAAAGTTATTATTTAGAAAAGTGAAGAAGTAGAGTAAGAAAAGAAGATAGAGATTCAGTTTTAAGGATTATGATTTGAGAAGTAATAAGTATTAAGAAAAGTGAAGAAGTAGATAAGAAAAGAAGATAGAATTTCAGTTTTAAGTAGTATGCTTTGAGAATAAAGTTATTATTTAGAAAAGTGAAGAAGTAGAGTAAGAATAGTAGATAGAATTTCAGTTTTAAGTAGAATACTTTGAGAAGTATCAAGTATTTAGAAAAGTGAAGAAGTAGAGTAAGAAAAGAAGATAGAATTTCAGTTTTAAGTAGTATGCTTTGAGAATAAAGTTATTATTTAGAAAAGTGAAGAAGTAGAGTAAGAATAGTATATAGAATTTCAGTTTTAAGTAGAATACTTAGAAGTATCAAGTATTTAGAAAAGTGAAGAAGTAGAGTAAGAACAGAAGATAGAATTTCAGTTTTAAGTAGTATGCTTTGAGAAGTATTAAGTATTTAGAAAAGTGAAGAAGTAAAGTAAGAATAGTAGATAGAATTTCAGTTTTAAGGAGTATGCTTTTAGAATAAAGTTATTATTTAGAAAAGTGAAGAAGTAGAGTAAGAATAGTAGATAGAATTTCAGTTTTAAGTAGAATACTTTGAGAAGTATCAAGTATTTAGAAAAGTGAAGAAGTAGAGTAAGAAAAGAAGATAAAATTTCAGTTTTAAGTAGTATGCTTTGAGAATAAAGTTATTATTTAGAAAAGTGAAGAAGTAGAGTAAGAATAGTATATAGAATTTCAGTTTTAAGTAGAATACTTAGAAGTATCAAGTATTTAGAAAAGTGAAGAAGTAGAGTAAGAACAGAAGATAGAATTTCAGTTTTAAGTAGTATGCTTTGAGAAGTATTAAGTATTTAGAAAAGTGAAGAAGTAAAGTAAGAATAGTAGATAGAATTTCAGTTTTAAGGAGTATGCTTTTAGAATAAAGTTATTATTTAGAAAAGTGAAGAAGTAAAGTAAGAAAAGAAGATAGAATTTCAGTTTTAAGGAGTATGCTTTTAGAAGTATTAAGTATTTAGAAAAGTGAAGAAGTAAAGTAAGAAAAGAAGATAGAATTTCAGTTTTAAGGAGTATGCTTTTAGAATAAAGTTATTATTTAGAAAAGTGAAGAAGTAGAGTAAGAATAGTAGATAGAATTTCAGTTTTAAGTAGAATACTTTGAGAAGTATCAAGTATTTAGAAAAGTGAAGAAGTAGAGTAAGAAAAGAAGATAGAATTTCAGTTTTAAGTAGTATGCTTTGAGAATAAAGTTATTATTTAGAAAAGTGAAGAAGTAGAGTAAGAAAAGAAGATAGAATTTCAGTTTTAAGGAGTATGCTTTTAGAAGTATTAAGTATTTAGAAAAGTGAAGAAGTAAAGTAAGAATAGTAGATAGAATTTCAGTTTTAAGTAGTATGCTTTGAGAATAAAGTTATTATTTAGAAAAGTGAAGAAGTAAAGTAAGAATAGTAGATAGAATTTCAGTTTTAAGTAGAATACTTTGAGAAGTATCAAGTATTTAGAAAAGTGAAGAAGTAGAGTAAGAAAAGAAGATAGAATTTCAGTTTTAAGTAGTATGCTTTGAGAATAAAGTTATTATTTAGAAAAGTGAAGAAGTAGAGTAAGAACAGAAGATAGAATTTCAGTTTTAAGTAGTATGATTTGAGAAGTATAAAGTATTTAGAAAAGTGAAGAAGTAGAGTAAGAAAAGAAGATAGAATTTCAGTTTTAAGTAGTATGCTTTGAGAATAAAGTTATTATTTAGAAAAGTGAAGAAGTAGAGTAAGAAAAGAAGATAGAATTTCAGTTTTAAGTAGAATACTTTGAGAAGTATCAAGTATTTAGAAAAGTGAAGAAGTAGAGTAAGAAAAGAAGATAAAATTTCAGTTTTAAGTAGTATGCTTTGAGAAGTATTAAGTATTTAGAAAAGTGAAGAAGTAAAGTAAGAATAGAAGATAAAATTTCAGTTTTAAGGAGTATGCTTTGAGTAGTATTAAGTATTTAGAAAAGTGAAGAAGTAGAGTAAGAAAAGAAGATAGAATTTCAGTTTTAAGGAGTATGCTTTGAGAAGTATCAAGTATTTAGAAAAGTGAAGAAGTAGAGTAAGAAAAGAAGATAGAATTTCAGTTTTAAGTAGTATGCTTTGAGAATAAAGTTATTATTTAGAAAAGTGAAGAAGTAGAGTAAGAACAGAAGATAGAATTTCAGTTTTAAGGAGTATGCTTTGAGAATAAAGTTATTATTTAGAAAAGTGAAGAAGTAGAGTAAGAAAAGAAGATAGAATTTCAGTTTTAAGGAGTATGCTTTGAGAAGTATTATGTTATAAGAAAAATGAAGAAGTAGAGTAAGAATAGTAGATAGAATTTCAGTTTTAAGTAGTATTCTTTGAGAATAAAGTTATTATTTAGAAAAGTGAAGAAGTAAAGTAAGAATAGTAGATAGAATTTCAGTTTTAAGTAGTATGCTTTGAGAATAAAGTTATTATTTAGAAAAGTGAAGAAGTAAAGTAAGAATAGTAGATAGAATTTCAGTTTTAAGTAGAATACTTTGAGAAGTATCAAGTATTTAGAAAAGTGAAGAAGTAGAGTAAGAAAAGAAGATAGAATTTCAGTTTTAAGTAGTATGCTTTGAGAATAAAGTTATTATTTAGAAAAGTGAAGAAGTAGAGTAAGAACAGAAGATAGAATTTCAGTTTTAAGTAGTATGCTTTGAGAAGTATAAAGTATTTAGAAAAGTGAAGAAGTAGAGTAAGAAAAGAAGATAGAATTTCAGTTTTAAGTAGTATGCTTTGAGAATAAAGTTATTATTTAGAAAAGTGAAGAAGTAGAGTAAGAAAAGAAGATAGAATTTCAGTTTTAAGTAGTATGCTTTGAGAAGTATCAAGTATTTAGAAAAGTGAAGAAGTAGAGTAAGAAAAGAAGATAGAATTTCAGTTTTAAGGAGTATGCTTTTAGAATAAAGTTATTATTTAGAAAAGTGAAGAAGTAGAGTAAGAATAGTAGATAGAATTTCAGTTTTAAGTAGAATACTTTGAGAAGTATCAAGTATTTAGAAAAGTGAAGAAGTAGAGTAAGAAAAGAAGATAGAATTTCAGTTTTAAGTAGTATGCTTTGAGAATAAAGTTATTATTTAGAAAAGTGAAGAAGTAGAGTAAGAAAAGAAGATAGAATTTCAGTTTTAAGTAGTATGATTTGAGAAGTATAAAGTATTTAGAAAAGTGAAGAAGTAGAGTAAGAAAAGAAGATAGAATTTCAGTTTTAAGTAGTATGCTTTGAGAATAAAGTTATTATTTAGAAAAGTGAAGAAGTAGAGTAAGAAAAGAAGATAGAATTTCAGTTTTAAGGATTATGCTTTGAGAAGTAATAAGTATTAAGAAAAGTGAAGAAGTAGATAAGAAAAGAAGATAGAATTTCAGTTTTAAGTAGTATGCTTTGAGAATAAAGTTATTATTTAGAAAAGTGAAGAAGTAGAGTAAGAAAAGAAGATAGAATTTCAGTTTTAAGTAGTATGCTTTGAGAAGTATTATGTATTAAGAAAAGTGAAAGAGTAGAGTAAGAAAAGAAGATAGAATTTCAGTTTTAAGTAGTATGCTTTTAGAAGTATTAAGTATTTAGAAAAGTGAAGAAGTAAAGTAAGAATAGTAGATAGAATTTCAGTTTTAAGTAGTATGCTTTGAGAATAAAGTTATTATTTAGAAAAGTGAAGAAGTAGATAAGAAAAGAAGATAGAATTTCAGTTTTAAGTAGTATGCTTTGAGAATAAAGTTATTATTTAGAAAAGTGAAGAAGTAGAGTAAGAATAGTAGATAGAATTTCAGTTTTAAGTAGAATACTTTGAGAAGTATCAAGTATTTAGAAAAGTGAAGAAGTAGAGTAAGAAAAGAAGATAGAATTTCAGTTTTAAGTAGTATGCTTTGAGAATAAAGTTATTATTTAGAAAAGTGAAGAAGTAGAGTAAGAACAGAAGATAGAATTTCAGTTTTAAGGAGTATGCTTTGAGAATAAAGTTATTATTTAGAAAAGTGAAGAAGTAGAGTAAGAAAAGAAGATAGAATTTCAGTTTTAAGGAGTATGCTTTGAGAAGTATTATGTTATAAGAAAAATGAAGAAGTAAAGTAAGAAAAGAAGATAGAATTTCAGTTTTAAGGAGTATGCTTTTAGAATAAAGTTATTATTTAGAAAAGTGAAGAAGTAGAGTAAGAATAGTAGATAGAATTTCAGTTTTAAGTAGAATACTTTGAGAAGTATCAAGTATTTAGAAAAGTGAAGAAGTAGAGTAAGAAAAGAAGATAGAATTTCAGTTTTAAGTAGTATGCTTTGAGAATAAAGTTATTATTTAGAAAAGTGAAGAAGTAGAGTAAGAAAAGAAGATAGAATTTCAGTTTTAAGGAGTATGCTTTTAGAAGTATTAAGTATTTAGAAAAGTGAAGAAGTAAAGTAAGAATAGTAGATAGAATTTCAGTTTTAAGTAGTATGCTTTGAGAATAAAGTTATTATTTAGAAAAGTGAAGAAGTAAAGTAAGAATAGTAGATAGAATTTCAGTTTTAAGTAGAATACTTTGAGAAGTATCAAGTATTTAGAAAAGTGAAGAAGTAGAGTAAGAAAAGAAGATAGAATTTCAGTTTTAAGTAGTATGCTTTGAGAATAAAGTTATTATTTAGAAAAGTGAAGAAGTAGAGTAAGAACAGAAGATAGAATTTCAGTTTTAAGTAGTATGATTTGAGAAGTATAAAGTATTTAGAAAAGTGAAGAAGTAGAGTAAGAAAAGAAGATAGAATTTCAGTTTTAAGTAGTATGCTTTGAGAATAAAGTTATTATTTAGAAAAGTGAAGAAGTAGAGTAAGAACAGAAGATAGAATTTCAGTTTTAAGGAGTATGCTTTGAGAATAAAGTTATTATTTAGAAAAGTGAAGAAGTAGAGTAAGAAAAGAAGATAGAATTTCAGTTTTAAGGAGTATGCTTTGAGAAGTATTATGTTATAAGAAAAATGAAGAAGTAGAGTAAGAATAGTAGATAGAATTTCAGTTTTAAGTAGTATTCTTTGAGAATAAAGTTATTATTTAGAAAAGTGAAGAAGTAAAGTAAGAATAGTAGATAGAATTTCAGTTTTAAGTAGTATGCTTTGAGAATAAAGTTATTATTTAGAAAAGTGAAGAAGTAGAGTAAGAACAGAAGATAGAATTTCAGTTTTAAGGAGTATGCTTTGAGAATAAAGTTATTATTTAGAAAAGTGAAGAAGTAGAGTAAGAAAAGAAGATAGAATTTCAGTTTTAAGGAGTATGCTTTGAGAAGTATTATGTTATAAGAAAAATGAAGAAGTAGAGTAAGAATAGTAGATAGAATTTCAGTTTTAAGTAGTATTCTTTGAGAATAAAGTTATTATTTAGAAAAGTGAAGAAGTAAAGTAAGAATAGTAGATAGAATTTCAGTTTTAAGTAGTATGCTTTGAGAATAAAGTTATTATTTAGAAAAGTGAAGAAGTAGAGTAAGAATAGTAGATAGAATTTCAGTTTTAAGTAGAATACTTTGAGAAGTATCAAGTATTTAGAAAAGTGAAGAAGTAGAGTAAGAAAAGAAGATAGAATTTCAGTTTTAAGTAGTATGCTTTGAGAATAAAGTTATTATTTAGAAAAGTGAAGAAGTAGAGTAAGAACAGAAGATAGAATTTCAGTTTTAAGTAGTATGATTTGAGAAGTATAAAGTATTTAGAAAAGTGAAGAAGTAGAGTAAGAAAAGAAGATAGAATTTCAGTTTTAAGTAGTATGCTTTGAGAATAAAGTTATTATTTAGAAAAGTGAAGAAGTAGAGTAAGAAAAGAAGATAGAATTTCAGTTTTAAGTAGTATGCTTTGAGAAGTATCAAGTATTTAGAAAAGTGAAGAAGTAGAGTAAGAAAAGAAGATAGAATTTCAGTTTTAAGGAGTATGCTTTGAGAAGTATTATGTTATAAGAAAAGTGAAGAAGTAGAGTAAGAATAGTAGATAGAATTTCAGTTTTAAGTAGTATGCTTTGAGAAGTATCAAGTATTTAGAAAAGTGAAGAAGTAGAGTAAGAAAAGAAGATAGAATTTCAGTTTTAAGTAGTATGCTTTGAGAATAAAGTTATTATTTAGAAAAGTGAAGAAGTAGATAAGAATAGTAGATAGAATTTCAGTTTTAAGTAGAATACTTTGAGAAGTATCAAGTATTTAGAAAAGTGAAGAAGTAGAGTAAGAATAGTAGATAGAATTTCAGTTTTAAGTAGAATACTTAGAAGTATCAAGTATTTAGAAAAGTGAAGAAGTAGAGTAAGAAAAGAAGATAGAATTTCAGTTTTAAGGAGTATGCTTTTAGAAGTATTAAATATTTAGAAAAGTGAAGAAGTAAAGTAAGAATAGTAGATAGAATTTCAGTTTTAAGTAGTATGCTTTGAGAATAAAGTTATTATTTGGAAAAGTGAAGAAGTAGAGTAAGAATAGTAGATAGAATTTCAGTTTTAAGTAGAATACTTTGAGAAGTATCAAGTATTTAGAAAAGTGAAGAAGTAGAGTAAGAAAAGAAGATAGAATTTCAGTTTTAAGGAGTATGCTTTGAGAAGTATTAAGTATTTAGAAAAGTGAAGAAGTAAAGTAAGAAAAGAAGATAGAATTTCAGTTTTAAATAGTATGCTTTGAGAAGTAATAAGTATTTAGAAAAGTGAAGAAGTAAAGTAAGAAAAGAAGTTAGAATTTCAGTTTTAAGGAGTATGCTTTGAGTAGTATTAAGTATTTAGAAAAGTGAAGAAGTAGATAAGAATAGTAGATAGAATTTCAGTTTTAAGGAGTATGCTTTGAGAAGTATTAAGTATTTAGAAAAGTGAAGAAGTAAAGTAAGAAAAGAAGATAGAATTTCAGTTTTAAGTAGAATACTTTTAGAAGTATTAAGTATTTAGAAAAGTGAAGAAGTAGAGTAAGAAAAGAAGATAGAATTTCAGTTTTAAGTAGTATGCTTTGAGAATAAAGTTATTATTTAGAAAAGTGAAGAAGTAGAGTAAGAAAAGAAGATAGAATTTCAGTTTTAAGGAGTATGCTTTGAGAAGTATTATGTTATAAGAAAAGTGAAGAAGTAGAGTAAGAATAGTAGATAGAATTTCAGTTTTAAGTAGTATTCTTTGAGAATAAAGTTATTATTTAGAAAAGTGAAGAAGTAGAGTAAGAACAGAAGATAGAATTTCAGTTTTAAGGAGTATGCTTTGAGAAGTATTAAGTATTTAGAAAAGGGAAGAAGTAGAGTAAGAATAGTAGATAGAATTTCAGTTTTAAGTAGAATACTTAGAAGTATCAAGTAATTAGAAAAGTGAAGAAGTAAAGTAAGAATAGTAGATAGAATTTCAGTTTTAAGTAGAATACTTTGAGAAGTATTAAGTATTTAGAAAAGTGAAGAAGTAGAGTAAAAAAGAAGATAGAGATTCAGTTTTAAGGAGTATGCTTTGAGAATAAAGTTATTATTTAGAAAAGTGAAGAAGTAAAGTAAGAATAGTAGATAGAATTTCAGTTTTAAGTAGTATGCTTTGAGAATAAAGTTATTATTTAGAAAAGTGAAGAAGTAGAGTAAGAATAGTAGATAGAATTTCAGTTTTAAGTAGAATACTTTGAGAAGTATCAAGTATTTAGAAAAGTGAAGAAGTAGAGTAAGAAAAGAAGATAGAATTTCAGTTTTAAGTAGTATGCTTTGAGAATAAAGTTATTATTTAGAAAAGTGAAGAAGTAGAGTAAGAACAGAAGATAGAATTTCAGTTTTAAGGAGTATGCTTTGAGAATAAAGTTATTATTTAGAAAAGTGAAGAAGTAGAGTAAGAAAAGAAGATAGAATTTCAGTTTTAAGTAGAATACTTAGAAGTATCAAGTATTTAGAAAAGTGAAGAAGTAGAGTAAGAAAAGAAGATAGAATTTCAGTTTTAAGTAGTATGCTTTGAGAAGTATTATGTTATAAGAAAAGTGAAGAAGTAGAGTAAGAATAGTAGATAGAATTTCAGTTTTAAGTAGAATACTTTGAGAAGTATCAAGTATTTAGAAAAGTGAAGAAGTAGAGTAAGAAAAGAAGATAGAATTTCAGTTTTAAGTAGTATGCTTTGAGAAGTATTAAGTATTTAGAAAAGTGAAGAAGTAAAGTAAGAAAAGAAGATAAAATTTCAGTTTTAAGTAGTATGCTTTGAGAAGTATCAAGTATTTAGAAAAGTGAAGAAGTAGAGTAAGAATAGTAGATAGAATTTCAGTTTTAAGTAGAATACTTTGAGAAGTATCAAGTATTTAGAAAAGTGAAGAAGTAGAGTAAGAAAAGAAGATAGAATTTCAGTTTTAAGTAGTATGCTTTGAGAATAAAGTTATTATTTAGAAAAGTGAAGAAGTAGAGTAAGAAAAGAAGATAGAATTTCAGTTTTAAGGAGTATGCTTTGAGAAGTATTATGTTATAAGAAAAGTGAAGAAGTAAAGTAAGAAAAGAAGATAGAATTTCAGTTTTAAGGAGTATGCTTTGAGAAGTATTAAGTATTTAGAAAAGTGAAGAAGTAAAGTAAGAATAGTAGATAGAATTTCAGTTTTAAGTAGAATACTTTGAGAAGTATTAAGTATTTAGAAAAGTGAAGAAGTAGAGTAAGAAAAGAAGATAGAGATTCAGTTTTAAGGAGTATGCTTTGAGAATAAAGTTATTATTTAGAAAAGTGAAGAAGTAAAGTAAGAAAAGAAGATAGAATTTCAGTTTTAAGTAGTATGCTTTGAGAAGTATTATGTTATAAGAAAAGTGAAGAAGTAGAGTAAGAATAGTAGATAGAATTTCAGTTTTAAGTAGAATACTTTGAGAAGTATCAAGTATTTAGAAAAGTGAAGAAGTAGAGTAAGAAAAGAAGATAGAATTTCAGTTTTAAGGAGTATGCTTTGAGAAGTATTATGTTATAAGAAAAGTGAAGAAGTAAAGTAAGAAAAGAAGATAGAATTTCAGTTTTAAGTAGTATGCTTTGAGAAGTATTATGTATTTAGAAAAGTGAAGAAGTAGAGTAAGAATAGTAGATAGAATTTCAGTTTTAAGTAGAATACTTTGAGAAGTATCAATTATTTAGAAAAGTGAAGAAGTAGAGTAAGAATAGTAGATAGAATTTCAGTTTTAAGTAGTATGCTTTGAGAATAAAGTTATTATTTAGAAAAGTGAAGAAGTAGAGTAAGAATAGTAGATAGAATTTCAGTTTTAAGTAGAATACTTAGAAGTATCAAGTATTTAGAAAAGTGAAGAAGTAGAGTAAGAAAAGAAGATAGAATTTCAGTTTTAAGTAGTATGCTTTGAGAATAAAGTTATTATTTAGAAAAGTGAAGAAGTAGAGTAAGAAAAGAAGATAGAATTTCAGTTTTAAGGATTATGCTTTGAGAAGTAATAAGTATTAAGAAAAGTGAAGAAGTAGATAAGAAAAGAAGATAGAATTTCAGTTTTAAGTAGTATGCTTTGAGAATAAAGTTATTATTTAGAAAAGTGAAGAAGTAGAGTAAGAATAGTAGATAGAATTTCAGTTTTAAGTAGAATACTTTGAGAAGTATCAAGTATTTAGAAAAGTGAAGAAGTAGAGAAAGAAAAGAAGATAAAATTTCAGTTTTAAGTAGTATGCTTTGAGAATAAAGTTATTATTTAGAAAAGTGAAGAAGTAGAGTAAGAAAAGAAGATAGAATTTCAGTTTTAAGGAGTATGCTTTGAGAAGTATTATGTATTAAGAAAAGTGAAAGAGTAGAGTAAGAAAAGAAGATAGAATTTCAGTTTTAAGTAGTATGCTTTGAGAAGTATCAAGTATTTAGAAAAGTGAAGGAGTTAAGTAAGAAAAGAAGATAGAGATTCAGTTTTAAGGAGTATGCTTTGAGAATAAAGTTATTATTTAGAAAAGTGAAGAAGTAGAGTAAGAAAAGAAGATAGAATTTCAGTTTTAAGGAGTATGCTTTGAGAAGTATTAAGTATTTAGAAAAGTGAAGAAGTAAAGTAAGAAAAGAAGATAGAATTTCAGTTTTAAGTAGAATACTTAGAAGTATCAAGTATTTAGAAAAGTTAAGAAGTAAAGTAAGAAAAGAAGATAGAGATTCAGTTTTAAGGAGTATGCTTTGAGAATAAAGTTATTATTTAGAAAAGTGAAGAAGTAGAGTAAGAAAAGAAGATAGAATTTCAGTTTTAAGGAGTATGCTTTGAGAAGTATTAAGTATTTAGAAAAGTGAAGAAGTAGAGTAAGAAAAGAAGATAGAATTTCAGTTTTAAGTAGTATGCTTTGAGAAGTATTATGTTATAAGAAAAGTGAAGAAGTAGAGTAAGAATAGTAGATAGAATTTCAGTTTTAAGTAGAATACTTTGAGAAGTATCAAGTATTTAGAAAAGTGAAGAAGTAGAGTAAGAAAAGAAGATAGAATTTCAGTTTTAAGGAGTATGCTTTGAGAAGTATTATGTTATAAGAAAAGTGAAGAAGTAGAGTAAGAATAGAAGATAGAATTTCAGTTTTAAGTAGAATACTTAGAAGTATCAAGTATTTAGAAAAGTGAAGAAGTAGAGTAAGAAAAGAAGATAGAATTTCAGTTTTAAGTAGTATGCTTTGAGAATAAAGTTATTATTTAGAAAAGTGAAGAAGTAGAGTAAGAATAGTAGATAGAATTTCAGTTTTAAGTAGAATACTTTGAGAAGTATCAAGTATTTAGAAAAGTGAAGAAGTAGAGTAAGAAAAGAAGATAGAATTTCAGTTTTAAGTAGTATGCTTTGAGAATAATGTTATTATTTAGAAAAGTGAAGAAGTAAAGTAAGAAAAGAAGATAAAATTTCAGTTTTAAGTAGAATACTTTGAGAAGTATCAAGTATTTAGAAAAGTGAAGAAGTAGATAAGAAAAGAAGATAGAATTTCAGTTTTAAGTAGTATGCTTTGAGAATAAAGTTATTATTTAGAAAAGTGAAGAAGTAGAGTAAGAATAGTAGATAGAATTTCAGTTTTAAGTAGAATACTTTGAGAAGTATCATGTATTTAGAAAAGTGAAGAAGTAGAGTAAGAAAAGAAGATAGAATTTCAGTTTTAAGGAGTATGCTTTGAGAAGTATTATGTTATAAGAAAAGTGAAGAAGTAAAGTAAGAAAAGAAGATAGAATTTCAGTTTTAAGGAGTATGCTTTGAGAAGTATTAAGTATTTAGAAAAGTGAAGAAGTAAAGTAAGAATAGTAGATAGAATTTCAGTTTTAAGTAGAATACTTTGAGAAGTATTAAGTATTTAGAAAAGTGAAGAAGTAGAGTAAGAAAAGAAGATAGAGATTCAGTTTTAAGGAGTATGCTTTGAGAATAAAGTTATTATTTAGAAAAGTGAAGAAGTAAAGTAAGAAAAGAAGATAGAATTTCAGTTTTAAGTAGTATGCTTTGAGAATAAAGTTATTATTTAGAAAAGTGAAGAAGTAGAGTAAGAATAGTAGATAGAATTTCAGTTTTAAGTAGAATACTTTGAGAAGTATAAAGTATTTAGAAAAGTGAAGAAGTAGAGTAAGAAAAGAAGATAGAATTTCAGTTTTAAGGAGTATGCTTTGAGAAGTATTATGTTATAAGAAAAGTGAAGAAGTAAAGTAAGAAAAGAAGATAGAATTTCAGTTTTAAGTAGTATGCTTTGAGAAGTATTATGTATTTAGAAAAGTGAAGAAGTAGAGTAAGAATAGTAGATAGAATTTCAGTTTTAAGTAGAATACTTTGAGAAGTATCAATTATTTAGAAAAGTGAAGAAGTAGAGTAAGAATAGTAGATAGAATTTCAGTTTTAAGTAGAATACTTTGAGAAGTATCAAGTATTTAGAAAAGTGAAGAAGTAGAGTAAGATCGAAGATAGAATTTCAGTTTTAAGTAGTATGCTTTGAGAATAAAGTTATTATTTAGAAAAGTGAAGAAGTAGAGTAAGAATAGTAGATAGAATTTCAGTTTTAAGTAGAATACTTAGAAGTATCAAGTATTTAGAAAAGTGAAGAAGTAGAGTAAGAAAAGAAGATAGAATTTCAGTTTTAAGGAGTATGCTTTGAGAATAAAGTTATTATTTAGAAAAATGAAGAAGTAGAGTAAGAAAAGAAGATAGAATTTCAGTTTTAAGGATTATGCTTTGAGAAGTAATAAGTATTAAGAAAAGTGAAGAAGTAGATAAGAAAAGAAGATAGAATTTCAGTTTTAAGTAGTATGCTTTGAGAATAAAGTTATTATTTAGAAAAGTGAAGAAGTAGAGTAAGAAAAGAAGATAGAATTTCAGTTTTAAGGAGTATGCTTTGAGAAGTATTATGTTATAAGAAAAGTGAAGAAGTAAAGTAAGAAAAGAAGATAGAATTTCAGTTTTAAGTAGTATGCTTTGAGAAGTATTATGTATTTAGAAAAGTGAAGAAGTAGAGTAAGAATAGTAGATAGAATTTCAGTTTTAAGTAGAATACTTTGAGAAGTATCAAGTATTTAGAAAAGTGAAGAAGTAGATAAGAAAAGAAGATAGAATTTCAGTTTTAAGTAGTATGCTTTGAGAATAAAGTTATTATTTAGAAAAGTGAAGAAGTAGAGTAAGAATAGTAGATAGAATTTCAGTTTTAAGTAGAATACTTTGAGAAGTATCATGTATTTAGAAAAGTGAAGAAGTAGAGTAAGAAAAGAAGATAGAATTTCAGTTTTAAGTAGTATGCTTTGAGAAGTATTATGTATTAAGAAAAGTGAAGAAGTAGAGTAAGAAAAGAAGATAGAATTTCAGTTTTAAGTAGTATGCTTTGAGAATAAAGTTATTATTTAGAAAAGTGAAGAAGTAGAGTAAGAAAAGAAGATAGAATTTCAGTTTTAAGGATTATGCTTTGAGAAGTAATAAGTATTAAGAAAAGTGAAGAAGTAGATAAGAAAAGAAGATAGAATTTCAGTTTTAAGTAGTATGCTTTGAGAATAAAGTTATTATTTAGAAAAGTGAAGAAGTAGAGTAAGAAAAGAAGATAGAATTTCAGTTTTAAGTAGTATGCTTTGAGAAGTATTATGTATTAAGAAAAGTGAAAGAGTAGAGTAAGAAAAGAAGATAGACCTTCAGTTTTAAGTAGTATGCTTTGAGAATAAAGTTATTATTTAGAAAAGTGAAGAAGTAGAGTAAGAAAAGAAGATAGAGATTCAGTTTTAAGGAGTATGATTTGAGAAGTAATAAGTATTAAGAAAAGTGAAGAAGTAGATAAGAAAAGAAGATAGAATTTCAGTTTTAAGTAGTATGCTTTGAGAATAAAGTTATTATTTAGAAAAGTGAAGAAGTAGAGTAAGAATAGTAGATAGAATTTCAGTTTTAAGTAGTATGCTTTGAGAAGTATTATGTATTAAGAAAAGTGAAGAAGTAGAGTAAGAAAAGAAGATAGAATTTCAGTTTTAAGTAGTATGCTTTGAGAATAAAGTTATTATTTAGAAAAGTGAAGAAGTAGAGTAAGAATAGTATATAGAATTTCAGTTTTAAGTAGAATACTTAGAAGTATCAAGTATTTAGAAAAGTGAAGAAGTAGAGTAAGAACAGAAGATAGAATTTCAGTTTTAAGGAGTATGCTTTTAGAAGTATTAAGTATTTAGAAAAGTGAAGAAGTAAAGTAAGAATAGTAGATAGAATTTCAGTTTTATGTAGAATACTTTGAGAAGTATTAAGTATTTAGAAAAGTGAAGAAGTAGAGTAAGAAAAGAAGATAGAATATCAGTTTTAAGTAGTATGCTTTGAGAATAAAGTTATTATTTAGAAAAGTGAAGAAGTAGAGTAAGAAAAGAAGATAGAATTTCAGTTTTAAGGAGTATGCTTTGAGAAGTATTAAGTATTTCTTTGAGAATAAAGTTATTATTTAGAAAAGTGAAGAAGTAGAGTAAGAATAGTAGATAGAATTTCAGTTTTAAGTAGAATACTTTGAGAAGTATAAAGTATTTAGAAAAGTGAAGAAGTAGAGTAAGAATAGTAGATAGAATTTCAGTTTTAAGTAGAATGCTTAGAAGTATCAAGTATTTAGAAAAGTGAAGAAGTAGAGTAAGAAAAGAAGATAGAATTTCAGTTTTAAGTAGTATGCTTTGAGAATAAAGTTATTATTTAGAAAAGTGAAGAAGTAGAGTAAGAAAAGAAGATAGAATTTCAGTTTTAAGGATTATGCTTTGAGAAGTAATAAGTATTAAGAAAAGTGAAGAAGTAGATAAGAAAAGAAGATAGAATTTCAGTTTTAAGTAGTATGCTTTGAGAATAAAGTTATTATTTAGAAAAGTGAAGAAGTAGAGTAAGAAAAGAAGATAGAATTTCAGTTTTAAGTAGTATGCTTTGAGAAGTATTATGTATTAAGAAAAGTGAAAGAGTAGAGTAAGAAAAGAAGATAGAATTTCAGTTTTAAGTAGTATGCTTTGAGAATAAAGTTATTATTTAGAAAAGTGAAGAAGTAGAGTAAGAAAAGAAGATAGAGATTCAGTTTTAAGGAGTATGATTTGAGAAGTAATAAGTATTAAGAAAAGTGAAGAAGTAGATAAGAAAAGAAGATAGAATTTCAGTTTTAAGTAGTATGCTTTGAGAATAAAGTTATTATTTAGAAAAGTGAAGAAGTAGAGTAAGAATAGTAGATAGAATTTCAGTTTTAAGTAGAATACTTTGAGAAGTATCAAGTATTTAGAAAAGTGAAGAAGTAGAGTAAGAAAAGTAGATAGAATTTCAGTTTTAAGTAGTATGCTTTGAGAATAAAGTTATTATTTAGAAAAGTGAAGAAGTAGAGTAAGAATAGTATATAGAATTTCAGTTTTAAGTAGAATACTTAGAAGTATCAAGTATTTAGAAAAGTGAAGAAGTAGAGTAAGAACAGAAGATAGAATTTCAGTTTTAAGGAGTATGCTTTTAGAAGTATTAAGTATTTAGAAAAGTGAAGAAGTAGAGTAAGAATAGTAGATAGAATTTCAGTTTTATGTAGAATACTTTGAGAAGTATTAAGTATTTAGAAAAGTGAAGAAGTAGAGTAAGAAAAGAAGATAGAATTTCAGTTTTAAGTAGTATGCTTTGAGAATAAAGTTATTATTTAGAAAAGTGAAGAAGTAGAGTAAGAAAAGAAGATAGAATTTCAGTTTTAAGTAGTATGATTTGAGAAGTATAAAGTATTTAGAAAAGTGAAGAAGTAGAGTAAGAATAGTAGATAGAATTTCAGTTTTAAGTAGAATACTTTGAGAAGTAATAAGTATTTAGAAAAGTGAAGAAGTAGAGTAAGAAAAGAAGATAGAATTTCAGTTTTAAGTAGTATGCTTTGAGAATAAAGTTATTATTTAGAAAAGTGAAGAAGTAGAGTAAGAATAGTAGATAGAATTTCAGTTTTAAGTAGAATGCTTAGAAGTATCAAGTATTTAGAAAAGTGAAGAAGTAGAGTAAGAAAAGAAGATAGAATTTCAGTTTTAAGTAGTATGCTTTGAGAATAAAGTTATTATTTAGAAAAGTGAAGAAGTAGAGTAAGAAAAGAAGATAGAATTTCAGTTTTAAGGATTATGCTTTGAGAAGTAATAAGTATTAAGAAAAGTGAAGAAGTAGATAAGAAAAGAAGATAGAATTTCAGTTTTAAGTAGTATGCTTTGAGAATAAAGTTATTATTTAGAAAAGTGAAGAAGTAGAGTAAGAAAAGAAGATAGAATTTCAGTTTTAAGTAGTATGCTTTGAGAAGTATTATGTATTAAGAAAAGTGAAAGAGTAGAGTAAGAAAAGAAGATAGAATTTCAGTTTTGAGTAGTATGCTTTGAGAATAAAGTTATTATTTAGAAAAGTGAGGAAGTAGAGTAAGAAAAGAAGATAGAGATTCAGTTTTAAGGAGTATGATTTGAGAAGTAATAAGTATTAAGAAAAGTGAAGAAGTAGATAAGAAAAGAAGATAGAATTTCAGTTTTAAGTAGTATGCTTTGAGAATAAAGTTATTATTTAGAAAAGTGAAGAAGTAGAGTAAGAATAGTAGATAGAATTTCAGTTTTAAGTAGAATACTTTGAGAAGTATCAATTATTTAGAAAAGTGAAGAAGTAGAGTAAGAATAGTAGATAGAATTTCAGTTTTAAGTAGAATACTTTGAGAAGTATCAATTATTTAGAAAAGTGAAGAAGTAGAGTAAGAATAGTAGATAGAATTTCAGTTTTAAGTAGAATACTTAGAAGTATCAAGTATTTAGAAAAGTGAAGAAGTAGAGTAAGAACAGAAGATAGAATTTCAGTTTTAAGGAGTATGCTTTTAGAAGTATTAAGTATTTAGAAAAGTGAAGAAGTAAAGTAAGAATAGTAGATAGAATTTCAGTTTTAAGTAGTATGCTTTGAGAATAAAGTTATTATTTAGAAAAGTGAAGAAGTAGAGTAAGAAAAGAAGATAGAATTTCAGTTTTAAGTAGTATGCTTTGAGAATAAAGTTATTATTTAGAAAAGTGAAGAAGTAGAGTAAGAAAAGAAGATAGAATTTCAGTTTTAAGTAGTATGCTTTGAGAATAAAGTTATTATTTAGAAAAGTGAAGAAGTAAAGTAAGAAAAGAAGATAGAATTTCAGTTTTAAGGAGTATGCTTTTAGAAGTATTAAGTATTAAGAAAAGTGAAAGAGTAGAGTAAGAAAAGAAGATAGACCTTCAGTTTTAAGTAGTATGCTTTGAGAATAAAGTTATTATTTAGAAAAGTGAAGAAGTAGAGTAAGAAAAGAAGATAGAATTTCAGTTTTAAGGAGTATGATTTGAGAAGTAATAAGTATTAAGAAAAGTGAAGAAGTAGATAAGAAAAGAAGATAGAATTTCAGTTTTAAGTAGTATGCTTTGAGAATAAAGTTATTATTTAGAAAAGTGAAGAAGTAGAGTAAGAACAGAAGATAGAATTTAAGTTTTAAGTAGAATACTTTGAGAAGTAATAAGTATTTAGAAAAGTGAAGAAGTAGAGTAAGAAAAGAAGATAGAATTTCAGTTTTAAGGAGTATGCTTTGAGAAGTAATAAGTATTTAGAAAAGTGAAGAAGTAAAGTAAGAAAAGAAGATAGAATTTCAGTTTTAAGGAGTATGCTTTGAGAAGTATTAAGTATTTAGAAAAGTGAAGAAGTAGAGTAAGAATAGTAGATAGAATTTCAGTTTTAAGTAGAATACTTTGAGAAGTAATAAGTATTTAGAAAAGTGAAGAAGTAGATAAGAAAAGAAGATAGAATTTCAGTTTTAAGTAGTATGCTTTGAGAATAAAGTTATTATTTAGAAAAGTGAAGAAGTAGAGTAAGAATAGTAGATAGAATTTCAGTTTTAAGTAGAATACTTTGAGAAGTATCAAGTATTTAGAAAAGTGAAGAAGTAGAGTAAGAAAAGAAGAAAGAATTTCAGTTTTAAGGAGTATGCTTTGAGAAGTATTATGTTATAAGAAAAGTGAAGAAGTAGAGTAAGAATAGTAGATAGAATTTCAGTTTTAAGTAGAATACTTTGAGAAGTATCAAGTATTTAGAAAAGTGAAGAAGTAGAGTAAGAAAAGAAGATAGAATTTCAGTTTTAAGTAGTATGCTTTGAGAATAAAGTTATTATTTAGAAAAGTGAAGAAGTAGAGTAAGAACAGAAGATAGAATTTCAGTTTTAAGGAGTATGCTTTGAGAAGTATTAAGTATTTCGAAAAGTGAAGAAGTAGAGTAAGAATAGTAGATAGAATTTCAGTTTTAAGTAGTATGCTTTGAGAAGTATTATGTATTAAGAAAAGTGAAGAAGTAGAGTAAGAAAAGAAGATAGAATTTCAGTTTTAAGTAGTATGCTTTGAGAAGTAATAAGTATTTAGAAAAGTGAAGAAGTAGAGTAAGAAAAGAAGATAGAGATTCAGTTTTAAGGAGTATGATTTGAGAAGTAATAAGTATTAAGAAAAGTGAAGAAGTAGAGTAAGAAAAGAAGATAGAATTTCAGTTTTGAGTAGTATGCTTTGAGAATAAAGTTATTATTTAGAAAAGTGAAGAAGTAGAGTAAGAAAAGAAGATAGAATTTCAGTTTTAAGTAGTATGCTTTGAGAATAAAGTTATTATTTAGAAAAGTGAAGAAGTAGAGTAAGAATAGTAGATAGAATTTCAGTTTTAAGTAGAATACCTAGAAGTATCAAGTATTTAGAAAAGTGAAGAAGTAGAGTAAGAATAGTAGATAGAATTTCAGTTTTAAGTAGAATACTTTGAGAAGTAATAAGTATTTAGAAAAGTGAAGAAGTAGAGTAAGAAAAGAAGATAGAATTTCAGTTTTAAGTAGTATGCTTTGAGAATAAAGTTATTATTTAGAAAAGTGAAGAAGTAGAGTAAGAATAGTAGATAGAATTTCAGTTTTAAGTAGAATACTTAGAAGTATCAAGTATTTAGAAAAGTGAAGAAGTAGAGTAAGAAAAGAAGATAGAATTTCAGTTTTAAGGATTATGCTTTGAGAATAAAGTTATTATTTAGAAAAGTGAAGAAGTAGAGTAAGAACAGAAGATAGAATTTCAGTTTTAAGTAGTATGATTTGAGAAGTATAAAGTATTTAGAAAAGTGAAGAAGTAGAGTAAGAATAGTAGATAGAATTTCAGTTTTAAGTAGAATACTTTGAGAAGTAATAAGTATTTAGAAAAGTGAAGAAGTAGAGTAAGAAAAGAAGATAGAATTTCAGTTTTAAGTAGTATGCTTTGAGAATAAAGTTATTATTTAGAAAAGTGAAGAAGTAGAGTAAGAATAGTAGATAGAATTTCAGTTTTAAGTAGAATACTTAGAAGTATCAAGTATTTAGAAAAGTGAAGAAGTAGAGTAAGAAAAGAAGATAGAATTTCAGTTTTAAGGATTATGCTTTGAGAATAAAGTTATTATTTAGAAAAGTGAAGAAGTAGAGTAAGAACAGAAGATAGAATTTCAGTTTTAAGTAGTATGATTTGAGAAGTATAAAGTATTAAGAAAAGTGAAGAAGTAGATAAGAAAAGAAGATAGAATTTCAGTTTTAAGTAGTATGCTTTGAGAATAAAGTTATTATTTAGAAAAGTGAAGAAGTAGAGTAAGAAAAGAAGATAGAATTTCAGTTTTAAGTAGTATGCTTTGAGAAGTATTATGTATTAAGAAAAGTGAAGAAGTAGATAAGAAAAGAAGAAAGAATTTCAGTTTTAAGGAGTATGCTTTGAGAATAAAGTTATTATTTAGAAAAGTGAAGAAGTAGAGTAAGAAAAGAAGATAGAATTTCAGTTTTAAGTAGTATGCTTTGAGAAGTATTATGTATTAAGAAAAGTGAAAGAGTAGATAAGAAAAGAAGATAGAATTTCAGTTTTAAGTAGTATGCTTTGAGAATAAAGTTATTATTTAGAAAAGTGAAGAAGTAGAGTAAGAAAAGAAGATAGAGATTCAGTTTTAAGGAGTATGATTTGAGAAGTAATAAGTATTAAGAAAAGTGAAGAAGTAGATAAGAAAAGAAGATAGAATTTCAGTTTTAAGTAGTATGCTTTGAGAATAAAGTTATTATTTAGAAAAGTGAAGAAGTAGAGTAAGAATAGTAGATAGAATTTCAGTTTTAAGTAGAATACTTTGAGAAGTATCAAGTATTTAGAAAAGTGAAGAAGTAGAGTAAGAAAAGAAGATAAAATTTCAGTTTTAAGTAGTATGCTTTGAGAATAAAGTTATTATTTAGAAAAGTGAAGAAGTAGATAAGAAAAGAAGATAGAATTTCAGTTTTAAGTAGTATGCTTTGAGAATAAAGTTATTATTTAGAAAAGTGAAGAAGTAGAGTAAGAAAAGAAGATAGAATTTCAGTTTTAAGTAGTATGCTTTGAGAAGTAATAAGTATTTAGAAAAGTGAAGAAGTAAAGTAAGAAAAGAAGATAGAATTTCAGTTTTAAGGAGTATGCTTTGAGAAGTATTAAGTATTTAGAAAAGTGAAGAAGTAGAGTAAGAATAGTAGATAGAATTTCAGTTTTAAGTAGAATACTTTGAGAAGTAATAAGTATTTAGAAAAGTGAAGAAGTAGAGTAAGAAAAGAAGATAGAATTTCAGTTTTAAGGATTATGCTTTGAGAAGTAATAAGTATTAAGAAAAGTGAAGAAGTAGAGTAAGAAAAGAAGATAGAATTTCAGTTTTAAGTAGTATGCTTTGAGAATAAAGTTATTATTTAGAAAAGTGAAGAAGTAGAGTAAGAATAGTAGATAGAATTTCAGTTTTAAGTAGAATACTTTGAGAAGTATCAAGTATTTAGAAAAGTGAAGAAGTAGAGTAAGAAAAGAAGAAAGAATTTCAGTTTTAAGGAGTATGCTTTGAGAATAAAGTTATTATTTAGAAAAGTGAAGAAGTAGAGTAAGAACAGAAGATAGAATTTCAGTTTTAAGGAGTATGCTTTGAGAAGTATTATGTTATAAGAAAAGTGAAGAAGTAGAGTAAGAATAGTAGATAGAATTTCAGTTTTAAGTAGAATACTTTGAGAAGTATCAAGTATTTAGAAAAGTGAAGAAGTAGAGTAAGAAAAGAAGATAGAATTTCAGTTTTAAGGATTATGCTTTGAGAAGTAATAAGTATTAAGAAAAGTGAAGAAGTAGAGTAAGAAAAGAAGATAGAATTTCAGTTTTAAGTAGTATGCTTTGAGAATAAAGTTATTATTTAGAAAAGTGAAGAAGTAGAGTAAGAATAGTAGATAGAATTTCAGTTTTAAGTAGAATACTTTGAGAAGTATCAAGTATTTAGAAAAGTGAAGAAGTAGAGTAAGAAAAGAAGAAAGAATTTCAGTTTTAAGGAGTATGCTTTGAGAATAAAGTTATTATTTAGAAAAGTGAAGAAGTAGAGTAAGAACAGAAGATAGAATTTCAGTTTTAAGGAGTATGCTTTGAGAAGTATTATGTTATAAGAAAAGTGAAGAAGTAGAGTAAGAATAGTAGATAGAATTTCAGTTTTAAGTAGAATACTTTGAGAAGTATCAAGTATTTAGAAAAGTGAAGAAGTAGATAAGAAAAGAAGATAGAATTTCAGTTTTAAGTAGTATGCTTTGAGAATAAAGTTATTATTTAGAAAAGTGAAGAAGTAGAGTAAGAAAAGAAGATAGAATTTCAGTTTTAAGTAGTATGCTTTGAGAAGTAATAAGTATTTAGAAAAGTGAAGAAGTAAAGTAAGAAAAGAAGATAGAATTTCAGTTTTAAGGAGTATGCTTTGAGAAGTATTAAGTATTTAGAAAAGTGAAGAAGTAGAGTAAGAATAGTAGATAGAATTTCAGTTTTAAGTAGAATACTTTGAGAAGTAATAAGTATTTAGAAAAGTGAAGAAGTAGAGTAAGAAAAGAAGATAGAATTTCAGTTTTAAGGATTATGCTTTGAGAAGTAATAAGTATTAAGAAAAGTGAAGAAGTAGAGTAAGAAAAGAAGATAGAATTTCAGTTTTAAGTAGAATACTTTGAAAATAAAGTTATTATTTAGAAAAGTGAAGAAGTAGAGTAAGAATAGTAGATAGAATTTCAGTTTTAAGTAGAATACTTTGAGAAGTATCAAGTATTTAGAAAAGTGAAGAAGTAGAGTAAGAAAAGAAGAAAGAATTTCAGTTTTAAGGAGTATGCTTTGAGAATAAAGTTATTATTTAGAAAAGTGAAGAAGTAGAGTAAGAACAGAAGATAGAATTTCAGTTTTAAGGAGTATGCTTTGAGAAGTATTATGTTATAAGAAAAGTGAAGAAGTAGAGTAAGAATAGTAGATAGAATTTCAGTTTTAAGTAGAATACTTTGAGAAGTATCAAGTATTTAGAAAAGTGAAGAAGTAGAGTAAGAAAAGAAGATAGAATTTCAGTTTTAAGGAGTATGCTTTGAGAATAAAGTTATTATTTAGAAAAGTGAAGAAGTAGAGTAAGAAAAGAAGATAGAATTTCAGTTTTAAGTAGAATACTTTGAGAAGTATCAAGTATTTAGAAAAGTGAAGAAGTAGAGTAAGAACAGAAGATAGAATTGCAGTTTTAAGGAGTATGCTTTGAGAAGTATTAAGTATTTAGAAAAGTGAAGAAGTAGAGTAAGAATAGTAGATAGAATTTCAGTTTTAAGTAGAATACTTTGAGAAGTATCAAGTATTTAGAAAAGTGAAGAAGTAGAGTAAGAAAAGAAGATAGAATTTCAGTTTTAAGTAGAATACTTTGAGAAGTATCAAGTATTTAGAAAAGTGAAGAAGTAGAGTAAGAAAAGAAGATAGAATTTCAGTTTTAAGTAGTATGCTTTGAGAATAAAGTTATTATTTAGAAAAGTGAAGAAGTAGAGTAAGAATAGTAGATAGAATATCTATTTTAAGTAGTATGCTTTGAGAAGTATTATGTATTAAGAAAAGTGAAGAAGTAGAGTAAGAAAAGAAGATAGAATTTCAGTTTTAAGTAGTATGCTTTGAGAAGTGGCAAGTATTTAGAAAAGTGAAGAAGTAGAGTAAGAATAGTAGATAGAATTTCAGTTTTAAGTTGAATACTTTGAGAAGTAATAAGTATTAAGAAAAGTGAAGAAGTAGAGTAAGAAAAGAAGATAGAATTTCAGTTTTAAGTAGAATACTTTGAGAATAAAGTTATTATTTAGAAAAGTGAAGAAGTAGAGTAAGAATAGTAGATAGAATTTCAGTTTTAAGTAGTATGCTTTGAGAATAAAGTTATTATTTAGAAAAGTGAAGAAGTAGAGTAAGAAAAGAAGATAGAATTTCAGTTTTAAGTAGTATGCTTTGAGAATAAAGTTATGTATTAAGAAAAGTGAAGAAGTAGAGTAAGAATAGTAGATAGAATTTCAGTTTTAAGTAGAATACTTTGAGAAGTATCAAGTATTTAGAAAAGTGAAAAAGTAGAGTAAGAATAGTAGATAGAATTTCAGTTTTAAGTAGAATACTTTGAGAAGTATCAAGTATTTAGAAAAGTTAAGAAGTAGAGTAAGAAAAGAAGATAGAGATTCAGTTTTAAGGAGTATGCTTTGAGAATAAAGTTATTATTTAGAAAAGTGAAGAAGTAGAGTAAGAATAGTAGATAGAATTTCAGTTTTAAGTAGAATACTTTGAGAAGTATCAAGTATTTAGAAAAGTGAAGAAGTAGAGTAAGAAAAGAAGATAAAATTTCAGTTTTAAGTAGTATGCTTTGAGAATAAAGTTATTATTTAGAAAAGTGAAGAAGTAGAGTAAGAATAGTAGATAGAATTTCAGTTTTAAGTAGAATACTTTGAGAAGTATCAAGTATTTAAAAAAGTGAAGAAGTAGAGTAAGAAAAGAAGATAGAATTTCAGTTTTAAGTAGTATGCTTTGAGAATAAAGTTATTATTTAGAAAAGTGAAGAAGTAGAGTAAGAAAAGAAGATAGAATATCTATTTTAAGTAGTATGCTTTGAGAAGTATTATGTATTAAGAAAAGTGAAGAAGTAGAGTAAGAAAAGAAGATAGAATTTCAGTTTTGAGTAGTATGCTTTGAGAAGTGGCAAGTATTTAGAAAAGTGAAGAAGTAGAGTAAGAAAAGAAGATAGAATTTCAGTTTTAAGTAGAATACTTTGAGAAGTATCAAGTATTTAGAAAAGTGAAGAAGTAGAGTAAGAAAAGAAGATAGAGATTCAGTTTTAAGGAGTATGCTTTGAGAATAAAGTTATTATTTAGAAAAGTGAAGAAGTAGAGTAAGAATAGTAGATAGAATTTCAGTTTTAAGTAGAATACTTTGAGAAGTATCAAGTATTTAGAAAAGTGAAGAAGTAGAGTAAGAAAAGAAGATAAAATTTCAGTTTTAAGGAGTATGCTTTGAGAATAAAGTTATTATTTAGAAAAGTGAAGAAGTAGAGTAAGAAAAGAAGATAGAATTTCAGTTTTAAGTAGAATACTTTGAGAAGTATCAAGTATTTAGAAAAGTGAAGAAGTAGAGTAAGAAAAGAAGATAGAGATTCAGTTTTAAGGAGTATGCTTTGAGAATAAAGTTATTATTTAGAAAAGTGAAGAAGTAGAGTAAGAATAGTAGATAGAATTTCAGTTTTAAGTAGAATACTTTGAGAAGTATCAAGTATTTAGAAAAGTGAAGAAGTAGAGTAAGAAAAGAAGATAGAGATTCAGTTTTAAGGAGTATGCTTTGAGAATAAAGTTATTATTTAGAAAAGTGAAGAAGTAGAGTAAGAATAGTAGATAGAATTTCAGTTTTAAGTAGAATACTTTGAGAAGTATCAAGTATTTAGAAAAGTGAAGAAGTAGAGTAAGAAAAGAAGATAGAGATTCAGTTTTAAGGAGTATGCTTTGAGAATAAAGTTATTATTTAGAAAAGTGAAGAAGTAGATAAGAATAGTAGATAGAATTTCAGTTTTAAGTAGAATTCTTTGAGAAGTATCAAGTATTTAAAAAAGTGAAGAAGTAGAGTAAGAAAAGAAGATAGAATTTCAGTTTTAAGTAGTATGCTTTGAGAATAAAGTTATTATTTAGAAAAGTGAAGAAGTAGAGTAAGAAAAGAAGATAGAATATCTATTTAAAGTAGTATGCTTTGAGAAGTATTATGTATTAAGAAAAGTGAAGAAGTAGAGTAAGAAAAGAAGATAGAATTTCAGTTTTAAGGAGTATGCTTTGAGAAGTAATAAGTATTTAGAAAAGTGAAGAAGTAGAGTAAGAAAAGAAGATAGAGATTCAGTTTTTAAGGAGTATGATTTGAGAAGTAATAAGTATTAAGAAAAGTGAAGAAGTAGAGTAAGAAAAGAAGATAGAATTTCAGTTTTAAGTAGAATACTTTGAGAATAAAGTTATTATTTAGAAAAGTGAAGAAGTAGAGTAAGAATAGTAGATAGAATTTCAGTTTTAAGTAGAATACTTTGAGAAGTATCAAGTATTTAGAAAAGTGAAGAAGTAGAGTAAGAAAAGAAGATAAAATTTCAGTTTTAAGGAGTATGCTTTGAGAATAAAGTTATTATTTAGAAAAGTGAAGAAGTAGAGTAAGAAAAGAAGATAGAATTTCAGTTTTAAGTAGAATACTTTGAGAAGTATCAAGTATTTAGAAAAGTGAAGAAGTAGAGTAAGAAAAGAAGATAGAGATTCAGTTTTAAGGAGTATGCTTTGAGAATAAAGTTATTATTTAGAAAAGTGAAGAAGTAGAGTAAGAATAGTAGATAGAATTTCAGTTTTAAGTAGAATACTTTGAGAAGTATCAAGTATTTAGAAAAGTGAAGAAGTAGAGTAAGAAAAGAAGATAGAATTTCAGTTTTAAGTAGAATACTTTGAGAAGTATCAAGTATTTAGAAAAGTGAAGAAGTAGAGTAAGAAAAGAAGATAAAATTTCAGTTTTAAGTAGTATGCTTTGAGAAGTATTAAGTATTTAGAAAAGTGAAGAAGTAGAGTAAGAATAGTAGATAGAATTTCAGTTTTAAGTAGAATACTTTGAGAAGTATCAAGTATTTAGAAAAGTGAAGAAGTAGAGTAAGAAAAGAAGATAGAATTTCAGTTTTAAGGAGTATGATTTGAGAAGTAATAAGTATTAAGAAAAGTGAAGAAGTAGAGTAAGAAAAGAAGATAGAATTTCAGTTTTAAGTAGTATGCTTTGAGAATAAAGTTATTATTTAGAAAAGTGAAGAAGTAGAGTAAGAAAAGAAGATAGAATTTCAGTTTTAAGTAGTATGCTTTGAGAATAAAGTTATTATTTAGAAAAGTGAAGAAGTAGAGTAAGAATAGTAGATAGAATTTCAGTTTTAAGTAGAATACTTAGAAGTATCAAGTATTTAGAAAAGTGAAGAAGTAGAGTAAGAAAAGAAGATAGAATTTCAGTTTTAAGGATTATGCTTTGAGAAGTAATAAGTATTAAGAAAAGTGAAGAAGTAGAGTAAGAAAAGAAGATAGAATTTCAGTTTTAAGTAGTATGCTTTGAGAATAAAGTTATTATTTAGAAAAGTGAAGAAGTAGAGTAAGAATAGTAGATAGAATTTCAGTTTTAAGTAGAATACTTTGAGAAGTATCAAGTATTTAGAAAAGTGAAGAAGTAGAGTAAGAAAAGAAGAAAGAATTTCAGTTTTAAGGAGTATGCTTTGAGAATAAAGTTATTATTTAGAAAAGTGAAGAAGTAGAGTAAGAACAGAAGATAGAATTTCAGTTTTAAGGAGTATGCTTTGAGAAGTATTATGTTATAAGAAAAGTGAAGAAGTAGAGTAAGAATAGTAGATAGAATTTCAGTTTTAAGTAGAATACTTTGAGAAGTATCAAGTATTTAGAAAAGTGAAGAAGTAGAGTAAGAAAAGAAGATAGAATTTCAGTTTTAAGTAGAATACTTTGAGAAGTATCAAGTATTTAGAAAAGTGAAGAAGTAGAGTAAGAAAAGAAGATAGAATTTCAGTTTTAAGTAGAATACTTTGAGAAGTATCAAGTATTTAGAAAAGTGAAGAAGTAGAGTAAGAACAGAAGATAGAATTTCAGTTTTAAGGAGTATGCTTTGAGAAGTATTAAGTATTTAGAAAAGTGAAGAAGTAGAGTAAGAATAGTAGATAGAATTTCAGTTTTAAGTAGAATACTTTGAGAAGTATCAAGTATTTAGAAAAGTGAAGAAGTAGAGTAAGAAAAGAAGATAGAATTTCAGTTTTAAGTAGAATACTTTGAGAAGTATCAAGTATTTAGAAAAGTGAAGAAGTAGAGTAAGAAAAGAAGATAGAATTTCAGTTTTAAGTAGTATGCTTTGAGAATAAAGTTATTATTTAGAAAAGTGAAGAAGTAGAGTAAGAAAAGAAGATAGAATTTCAGTTTTAAGTAGTATGCTTTGAGAATAAAGTTATTATTTAGAAAAGTGAAGAAGTAGAGTAAGAAAAGAAGATAGAATTTCAGTTTTAAGTAGTATGCTTTGAGAATAAAGTTATTATTTAGAAAAGTGAAGAAGTAGAGTAAGAATAGTAGATAGAATTTCAGTTTTAAGTTGAATACTTTGAGAAGTAATAAGTATTAAGAAAAGTGAAGAAGTAGAGTAAGAAAAGAAGATAGAATTTCAGTTTTAAGTAGAATGCTTTGAGAATAAAGTTATTATTTAGAAAAGTGAAGAAGTAGAGTAAGAATAGTAGATAGAATTTCAGTTTTAAGTAGTATGCTTTGAGAATAAAGTTATTATTTAGAAAAGTGAAGAAGTAGAGTAAGAAAAGAAGATAGAATTTCAGTTTTAAGTAGTATGCTTTGAGAATAAAGTTATGTATTAAGAAAAGTGAAGAAGTAGAGTAAGAATAGTAGATAGAATTTCAGTTTTAAGTAGAATACTTTGAGAAGTATCAAGTATTTAGAAAAGTGAAAAAGTAGAGTAAGAATAGTAGATAGAATTTCAGTTTTAAGTAGAATACTTTGAGAAGTATCAAGTATTTAGAAAAGTGAAGAAGTAGAGTAAGAAAAGAAGATAGAGATTCAGTTTTAAGGAGTATGCTTTGAGAATAAAGTTATTATTTAGAAAAGTGAAGAAGTAGAGTAAGAATAGTAGATAGAATTTCAGTTTTAAGTAGAATACTTTGAGAAGTATCAAGTATTTAGAAAAGTGAAGAAGTAGAGTAAGAAAAGAAGATAAAATTTCAGTTTTAAGTAGTATGCTTTGAGAATAAAGTTATTATTTAGAAAAGTGAAGAAGTAGAGTAAGAATAGTAGATAGAATTTCAGTTTTAAGTAGAATACTTTGAGAAGTATCAAGTATTTAGAAAAGTGAAGAAGTAGAGTAAGAAAAGAAGATAGAATTTCAGTTTTAAGTAGTATGCTTTGAGAATAAAGTTATTATTTAGAAAAGTGAAGAAGTAGAGTAAGAAAAGAAGATAGAATATCTATTTTAAGTAGTATGCTTTGAGAAGTATTATGTATTAAGAAAAGTGAAGAAGTAGAGTAAGAAAAGAAGATAGAATTTCAGTTTTGAGTAGTATGCTTTGAGAAGTGGCAAGTATTTAGAAAAGTGAAGAAGTAGAGTAAGAAAAGAAGATAGAGATTCAGTTTTCAAGGAGTATGATTTGAGAAGTAATAAGTATTAAGAAAAGTGAAGAAGTAGAGTAAGAAAAGAAGATAGAATTTCAGTTTTAAGTAGAATACTTTGAGAATAAAGTTATTATTTAGAAAAGTGAAGAAGTAGAGTAAGAATAGTAGATAGAATTTCAGTTTTAAGTAGAATACTTTGAGAAGTATCAAGTATTTAGAAAAGTGAAGAAGTAGAGTAAGAAAAGAAGATAAAATTTCAGTTTTAAGGAGTATGCTTTGAGAATAAAGTTATTATTTAGAAAAGTGAAGAAGTAGAGTAAGAAAAGAAGATAGAATTTCAGTTTTAAGTAGAATACTTTGAGAAGTATCAAGTATTTAGAAAAGTGAAGAAGTAGAGTAAGAAAAGAAGATAGAGATTCAGTTTTAAGGAGTATGCTTTGAGAATAAAGTTATTATTTAGAAAAGTGAAGAAGTAGAGTAAGAATAGTAGATAGAATTTCAGTTTTAAGTAGAATACTTTGAGAAGTATCAAGTATTTAGAAAAGTGAAGAAGTAGAGTAAGAAAAGAAGATAGAATTTCAGTTTTAAGTAGAATACTTTGAGAAGTATCAAGTATTTAGAAAAGTGAAGAAGTAGAGTAAGAAAAGAAGATAAAATTTCAGTTTTAAGTAGTATGCTTTGAGAAGTATTAAGTATTTAGAAAAGTGAAGAAGTAGAGTAAGAATAGTAGATAGAATTTCAGTTTTAAGTAGAATACTTTGAGAAGTATCAAGTATTTAGAAAAGTGAAGAAGTAGAGTAAGAAAAGAAGATAGAATTTCAGTTTTAAGGAGTATGATTTGAGAAGTAATAAGTATTAAGAAAAGTGAAGAAGTAGAGTAAGAAAAGAAGATAGAATTTCAGTTTTAAGTAGTATGCTTTGAGAATAAAGTTATTATTTAGAAAAGTGAAGAAGTAGAGTAAGAAAAGAAGATAGAATTTCAGTTTTAAGTAGTATGCTTTGAGAATAAAGTTATTATTTAGAAAAGTGAAGAAGTAGAGTAAGAATAGTAGATAGAATTTCAGTTTTAAGTAGAATACTTAGAAGTATCAAGTATTTAGAAAAGTGAAGAAGTAGAGTAAGAAAAGAAGATAGAATTTCAGTTTTAAGGATTATGCTTTGAGAAGTAATAAGTATTAAGAAAAGTGAAGAAGTAGAGTAAGAAAAGAAGATAGAATTTCAGTTTTAAGTAGTATGCTTTGAGAATAAAGTTATTATTTAGAAAAGTGAAGAAGTAGAGTAAGAATAGTAGATAGAATTTCAGTTTTAAGTAGAATACTTTGAGAAGTATCAAGTATTTAGAAAAGTGAAGAAGTAGAGTAAGAAAAGAAGAAAGAATTTCAGTTTTAAGGAGTATGCTTTGAGAATAAAGTTATTATTTAGAAAAGTGAAGAAGTAGAGTAAGAACAGAAGATAGAATTTCAGTTTTAAGGAGTATGCTTTGAGAAGTATTATGTTATAAGAAAAGTGAAGAAGTAGAGTAAGAATAGTAGATAGAATTTCAGTTTTAAGTAGAATACTTTGAGAAGTATCAAGTATTTAGAAAAGTGAAGAATTAGAGTAAGAAAAGAAGATAGAATTTCAGTTTTAAGTAGAATACTTTGAGAAGTATCAAGTATTTAGAAAAGTGAAGAAGTAGAGTAAGAAAAGAAGATAGAATTTCAGTTTTAAGTAGAATACTTTGAGAAGTATCAAGTATTTAGAAAAGTGAAGAAGTAGAGTAAGAACAGAAGATAGAATTTCAGTTTTAAGGAGTATGCTTTGAGAAGTATTAAGTATTTAGAAAAGTGAAGAAGTAGAGTAAGAATAGTAGATAGAATTTCAGTTTTAAGTAGAATACTTTGAGAAGTATCAAGTATTTAGAAAAGTGAAGAAGTAGAGTAAGAAAAGAAGATAGAATTTCAGTTTTAAGTAGAATACTTTGAGAAGTATCAAGTATTTAGAAAAGTGAAGAAGTAGAGTAAGAAAAGAAGATAGAATTTCAGTTTTAAGTAGTATGCTTTGAGAATAAAGTTATTATTTAGAAAAGTGAAGAAGTAGAGTAAGAATAGTAGATAGAATATCTATTTTAAGTAGTATGCTTTGAGAAGTATTATGTATTAAGAAAAGTGAAGAAGTAGAGTAAGAAAAGAAGATAGAATTTCAGTTTTAAGTAGTATGCTTTGAGAAGTGGCAAGTATTTAGAAAAGTGAAGAAGTAGAGTAAGAATAGTAGATAGAATTTCAGTTTTAAGTTGAATACTTTGAGAAGTAATAAGTATTAAGAAAAGTGAAGAAGTAGAGTAAGAAAAGAAGATAGAATTTCAGTTTTAAGTAGAATGCTTTGAGAATAAAGTTATTATTTAGAAAAGTGAAGAAGTAGAGTAAGAATAGTAGATAGAATTTCAGTTTTAAGTAGTATGCTTTGAGAATAAAGTTATTATTTAGAAAAGTGAAGAAGTAGAGTAAGAAAAGAAGATAGAATTTCAGTTTTAAGTAGTATGCTTTGAGAATAAAGTTATGTATTAAGAAAAGTGAAGAAGTAGAGTAAGAATAGTAGATAGAATTTCAGTTTTAAGTAGAATACTTTGAGAAGTATCAAGTATTTAGAAAAGTGAAAAAGTAGAGTAAGAATAGTAGATAGAATTTCAGTTTTAAGTAGAATACTTTGAGAAGTATCAAGTATTTAGAAAAGTGAAGAAGTAGAGTAAGAAAAGAAGATAGAGATTCAGTTTTAAGGAGTATGCTTTGAGAATAAAGTTATTATTTAGAAAAGTGAAGAAGTAGAGTAAGAATAGTAGATAGAATTTCAGTTTTAAGTAGAATACTTTGAGAAGTATCAAGTATTTAGAAAAGTGAAGAAGTAGAGTAAGAAAAGAAGATAAAATTTCAGTTTTAAGTAGTATGCTTTGAGAATAAAGTTATTATTTAGAAAAGTGAAGAAGTAGAGTAAGAATAGTAGATAGAATTTCAGTTTTAAGTAGAATACTTTGAGAAGTATCAAGTATTTAGAAAAGTGAAGAAGTAGAGTAAGAAAAGAAGATAGAATTTCAGTTTTAAGTAGTATGCTTTGAGAATAAAGTTATTATTTAGAAAAGTGAAGAAGTAGAGTAAGAAAAGAAGATAGAATATCTATTTTAAGTAGTATGCTTTGAGAAGTATTATGTATTAAGAAAAGTGAAGAAGTAGAGTAAGAAAAGAAGATAGAATTTCAGTTTTGAGTAGTATGCTTTGAGAAGTGGCAAGTATTTAGAAAAGTGAAGAAGTAGAGTAAGAAAAGAAGATAGAGATTCAGTTTTCAAGGAGTATGATTTGAGAAGTAATAAGTATTAAGAAAAGTGAAGAAGTAGAGTAAGAAAAGAAGATAGAATTTCAGTTTTAAGTAGAATACTTTGAGAATAAAGTTATTATTTAGAAAAGTGAAGAAGTAGAGTAAGAATAGTAGATAGAATTTCAGTTTTAAGTAGAATACTTTGAGAAGTATCAAGTATTTAGAAAAGTGAAGAAGTAGAGTAAGAAAAGAAGATAAAATTTCAGTTTTAAGGAGTATGCTTTGAGAATAAAGTTATTATTTAGAAAAGTGAAGAAGTAGAGTAAGAAAAGAAGATAGAATTTCAGTTTTAAGTAGAATACTTTGAGAAGTATCAAGTATTTAGAAAAGTGAAGAAGTAGAGTAAGAAAAGAAGATAGAGATTCAGTTTTAAGGAGTATGCTTTGAGAATAAAGTTATTATTTAGAAAAGTGAAGAAGTAGAGTAAGAATAGTAGATAGAATTTCAGTTTTAAGTAGAATACTTTGAGAAGTATCAAGTATTTAGAAAAGTGAAGAAGTAGAGTAAGAAAAGAAGATAGAGATTCAGTTTTAAGGAGTATGCTTTGAGAATAAAGTTATTATTTAGAAAAGTGAAGAAGTAGAGTAAGAATAGTAGATAGAATTTCAGTTTTAAGTAGAATACTTTGAGAAGTATCAAGTATTTAGAAAAGTGAAGAAGTAGAGTAAGAAAAGAAGATAGAGATTCAGTTTTAAGGAGTATGCTTTGAGAATAAAGTTATTATTTAGAAAAGTGAAGAAGTAGAGTAAGAATAGTAGATAGAATTTCAGTTTTAAGTAGAATTCTTTGAGAGTATCAAGTATTTAAAAAAGTGAAGAAGTAGAGTAAGAAAAGAAGATAGAATTTCAGTTTTAAGTAGTATGCTTTGAGAATAAAGTTATTATTTAGAAAAGTGAAGAAGTAGAGTAAGAAAAGAAGATAGAATATCTATTTAAAGTAGTATGCTTTGAGAAGTATTATGTATTAAGAAAAGTGAAGAAGTAGAGTAAGAAAAGAAGATAGAATTTCAGTTTTAAGGAGTATGCTTTGAGAAGTAATAAGTATTTAGAAAAGTGAAGAAGTAGAGTAAGAAAAGAAGATAGAGATTCAGTTTTTAAGGAGTATGATTTGAGAAGTAATAAGTATTAAGAAAAGTGAAGAAGTAGAGTAAGAAAAGAAGATAGAATTTCAGTTTTGAGTAGTATGCTTTGAGAAGTGGCAAGTATTTAGAAAAGTGAAGAAGTAGAGTAAGAAAAGAAGATAGAGATTCAGTTTTCAAGGAGTATGATTTGAGAAGTAATAAGTATTAAGAAAAGTGAAGAAGTAGAGTAAGAAAAGAAGATAGAATTTCAGTTTTAAGTAGAATACTTTGAGAATAAAGTTATTATTTAGAAAAGTGAAGAAGTAGAGTAAGAATAGTAGATAGAATTTCAGTTTTAAGTAGAATACTTTGAGAAGTATCAAGTATTTAGAAAAGTGAAGAAGTAGAGTAAGAAAAGAAGATAAAATTTCAGTTTTAAGGAGTATGCTTTGAGAATAAAGTTATTATTTAGAAAAGTGAAGAAGTAGAGTAAGAAAAGAAGATAGAATTTCAGTTTTAAGTAGAATACTTTGAGAAGTATCAAGTATTTAGAAAAGTGAAGAAGTAGAGTAAGAAAAGAAGATAGAGATTCAGTTTTAAGGAGTATGCTTTGAGAATAAAGTTATTATTTAGAAAAGTGAAGAAGTAGAGTAAGAATAGTAGATAGAATTTCAGTTTTAAGTAGAATACTTTGAGAAGTATCAAGTATTTAGAAAAGTGAAGAAGTAAAGTAAGAAAAGAAGATAGAGATTCAGTTTTAAGGAGTATGCTTTGAGAATAAAGTTATTATTTAGAAAAGTGAAGAAGTAGAGTAAGAATAGTAGATAGAATTTCAGTTTTAAGTAGAATACTTTGAGAAGTATCAAGTATTTAGAAAAGTGAAGAAGTAGAGTAAGAAAAGAAGATAGAGATTCAGTTTTAAGGAGTATGCTTTGAGAATAAAGTTATTATTTAGAAAAGTGAAGAAGTAGAGTAAGAATAGTAGATAGAATTTCAGTTTTAAGTAGAATTCTTTGAGAAGTATCAAGTATTTAAAAAAGTGAAGAAGTAGAGTAAGAAAAGAAGATAGAATTTCAGTTTTAAGTAGTATGCTTTGAGAATAAAGTTATTATTTAGAAAAGTGAAGAAGTAGAGTAAGAAAAGAAGATAGAATATCTATTTAAAGTAGTATGCTTTGAGAAGTATTATGTATTAAGAAAAGTGAAGAAGTAGAGTAAGAAAAGAAGATAGAATTTCAGTTTTAAGGAGTATGCTTTGAGAAGTAATAAGTATTTAGAAAAGTGAAGAAGTAGAGTAAGAAAAGAAGATAGAGATTCAGTTTTTAAGGAGTATGATTTGAGAAGTAATAAGTATTAAGAAAAGTGAAGAAGTAGAGTAAGAAAAGAAGATAGAATTTCAGTTTTAAGTAGAATACTTTGAAAATAAAGTTATTATTTAGAAAAGTGAAGAAGTAGAGTAAGAATAGTAGATAGAATTTCAGTTTTAAGTAGAATACTTTGAGAAGTATCAAGCATTTAGAAAAGTGAAGAAGTAGAGTAAGAAAAGAAGATAAAATTTCAGTTTTAAGGAGTATGCTTTGAGAATAAAGTTATTATTTAGAAAAGTGAAGAAGTAGAGTAAGAATAGTAGATAGAATTTCAGTTTTAAGTAGAATACTTTGAGAAGTATCAAGTATTTAGAAAAGTGAAGAAGTAGAGTAAGAAAAGAAGATAGAGATTCAGTTTTAAGGAGTATGCTTTGAGAATAAAGTTATTATTTAGAAAAGTGAAGAAGTAGAGTAAGAATAGTAGATAGAATTTCAGTTTTAAGTAGAATACTTTGAGAAGTATCAAGTATTTAGAAAAGTGAAGAAGTAGAGTAAGAAAAGAAGATAGAATTTCAGTTTTAAGTAGAATACTTTGAGAAGTATCAAGTATTTAGAAAAGTGAAGAAGTAGAGTAAGAAAAGAAGATAAAATTTCAGTTTTAAGTAGTATGCTTTGAGAAGTATTAAGTATTTAGAAAAGTGAAGAAGTAGAGTAAGAATAGTAGATAGAATTTCAGTTTTAAGTAGAATACTTTGAGAAGTATCAAGTATTTAGAAAAGTGAAGAAGTAGAGTAAGAAAAGAAGATAGAATTTCAGTTTTAAGGAGTATGATTTGAGAAGTAATAAGTATTAAGAAAAGTGAAGAAGTAGAGTAAGAAAAGAAGATAGAATTTCAGTTTTAAGTAGTATGCTTTGAGAATAAAGTTATTATTTAGAAAAGTGAAGAAGTAGAGTAAGAAAAGAAGATAGAATTTCAGTTTTAAGTAGTATGCTTTGAGAATAAAGTTATTATTTAGAAAAGTGAAGAAGTAGAGTAAGAATAGTAGATAGAATTTCAGTTTTAAGTAGAATACTTAGAAGTATCAAGTATTTAGAAAAGTGAAGAAGTAGAGTAAGAAAAGAAGATAGAATTTCAGTTTTAAGTAGTATGCTTTGAGAATAAAGTTATTATTTAGAAAAGTGAAGAAGTAGAGTAAGAACAGAAGATAGAATTTCAGTTTTAAGGAGTATGCTTTGAGAAGTATAAAGTATTTAGAAAAGTGAAGAAGTAGAGTAAGAAAAGAAGATAGAATTTCAGTTTTAAGGAGTATGCTTTGAGAATAAAGTTATTATTTAGAAAAGTGAAGAAGTAGAGTAAGAATAGTAGATAGAATTTCAGTTTTAAGTAGAATACTTAGAAGTATAAAGTATTTAGAAAAGTGAAGAAGTAGAGTAAGAAAAGAAGATAGAGATTCAGTTTTTAAGGAGTATGATTTGAGAAGTAATAAGTATTAAGAAAAGTGAAGAAGTAGAGTAAGAAAAGAAGATAGAATTTCAGTTTTAAGTAGAATACTTTGAGAATAAAGTTATTATTTAGAAAAGTGAAGAAGTAGAGTAAGAATAGTAGATAGAATTTCAGTTTTAAGTAGAATACTTTGAGAAGTATCAAGCATTTAGAAAAGTGAAGAAGTAGAGTAAGAAAAGAAGATAAAATTTCAGTTTTAAGGAGTATGCTTTGAGAATAAAGTTATTATTTAGAAAAGTGAAGAAGTAGAGTAAGAATAGTAGATAGAATTTCAGTTTTAAGTAGAATACTTTGAGAAGTATCAAGTATTTAGAAAAGTGAAGAAGTAGAGTAAGAAAAGAAGATAGAGATTCAGTTTTAAGGAGTATGCTTTGAGAATAAAGTTATTATTTAGAAAAGTGAAGAAGTAGAGTAAGAATAGTAGATAGAATTTCAGTTTTAAGTAGTATGCTTTGAGAAGTATTAAGTATTTAGAAAAGTGAAGAAGTAGAGTAAGAATAGTAGATAGAATTTCAGTTTTAAGTAGAATACTTTGAGAAGTATCAAGTATTTAGAAAAGTGAAGAAGTAGAGTAAGAAAAGAAGATAGAATTTCAGTTTTAAGGAGTATGATTTGAGAAGTAATAAGTATTAAGAAAAGTGAAGAAGTAGAGTAAGAAAAGAAGATAGAATTTCAGTTTTAAGTAGTATGCTTTGAGAAGTATTAAGTATTTAGAAAAGTGAAGAAGTAGAGTAAGAATAGTAGATAGAATTTCAGTTTTAAGGAGTATGCTTTGAGAAGTATCAAGTATTTAGAAAAGTGAAGAAGTAGAGTAAGAAAAGAAGATAGAATTTCAGTTTTAAGGAGTATGATTTGAGAAGTAATAAGTATTAAGAAAAGTGAAGAAGTAGAGTAAGAAAAGAAGATAGAATTTCAGTTTTAAGTAGTATGCTTTGAGAATAAAGTTATTATTTAGAAAAGTGAAGAAGTAGAGTAAGAAAAGAAGATAGAATTTCAGTTTTAAGTAGTATGCTTTGAGAATAAAGTTATTATTTAGAAAAGTGAAGAAGTAGAGTAAGAATAGTAGATAGAATTTCAGTTTTAAGTAGAATACTTAGAAGTATCAAGTATTTAGAAAAGTGAAGAAGTAGAGTAAGAAAAGAAGATAGAATTTCAGTTTTAAGTAGTATGCTTTGAGAATAAAGTTATTATTTAGAAAAGTGAAGAAGTAGAGTAAGAACAGAAGATAGAATTTCAGTTTTAAGGAGTATGCTTTGAGAAGTATAAAGTATTTAGAAAAGTGAAGAAGTAGAGTAAGAAAAGAAGATAGAATTTCAGTTTTAAGGAGTATGATTTGAGAAGTAATAAGTATTTAGAAAAGTGAAGAAGTAGAGTAAGAATAGTAGATAGAATTTCAGTTTTAAGTAGAATACTTAGAAGTATAAAGTATTTAGAAAAGTGAAGAAGTATAGTAAGAAAAGAAGATAGAGATTCAGTTTTTAAGGAGTATGATTTGAGAATAAAGTTATTATTTAGAAAAGTGAAGAAGTAGAGTAAGAATAGTAGATAAAATTTCAGTTTTAAGTAGTATGCTTTGAGAAGTATTAAGTATTTAGAAAAGTGAAGAAGTAGAGTAAGAATAGTAGATAGAATTTCAGTTTTAAGTAGAATACTTTGAGAAGTATCAAGTATTTAGAAAAGTGAAGAAGTAGAGTAAGAAAAGAAGATAGAATTTCAGTTTTAAGGAGTATGATTTGAGAAGTAATAAGTATTAAGAAAAGTGAAGAAGTAGAGTAAGAAAAGAAGATAGAATTTCAGTTTTAAGTAGTATGCTTTGAGAATAAAGTTATTATTTAGAAAAGTGAAGAAGTAGAGTAAGAAAAGAAGATAGAATTTCAGTTTTAAGTAGTATGCTTTGAGAATAAAGTTATTATTTAGAAAAGTGAAGAAGTAGAGTAAGAATAGTAGATAGAATTTCAGTTTTAAGTAGAATACTTAGAAGTATCAAGTATTTAGAAAAGTGAAGAAGTAGAGTAAGAAAAGAAGATAGAATTTCAGTTTTAAGTAGTATGCTTTGAGAATAAAGTTATTATTTAGAAAAGTGAAGAAGTAGAGTAAGAACAGAAGATAGAATTTCAGTTTTAAGGAGTATGCTTTGAGAAGTATAAAGTATTTAGAAAAGTGAAGAAGTAGAGTAAGAAAAGAAGATAAAATTTCAGTTTTAAGGAGTATGCTTTGAGAATAAAGTTATTATTTAGAAAAGTGAAGAAGTAGAGTAAGAATAGTAGATAGAATTTCAGTTTTAAGTAGAATACTTAGAAGTATAAAGTATTTAGAAAAGTGAAGAAGTAGAGTAAGAAAAGAAGATAGAGATTCAGTTTTTAAGGAGTATGATTTGAGAAGTAATAAGTATTAAGAAAAGTGAAGAAGTAGAGTAAGAAAAGAAGATAGAATTTCAGTTTTAAGTAGAATACTTTGAGAATAAAGTTATTATTTAGAAAAGTGAAGAAGTAGAGTAAGAATAGTAGATAGAATTTCAGTTTTAAGTAGAATACTTTGAGAAGTATCAAGCATTTAGAAAAGTGAAGAAGTAGAGTAAGAAAAGAAGATAAAATTTCAGTTTTAAGGAGTATGCTTTGAGAATAAAGTTATTATTTAGAAAAGTGAAGAAGTAGAGTAAGAATAGTAGATAGAATTTCAGTTTTAAGTAGAATACTTTGAGAAGTATCAAGTATTTAGAAAAGTGAAGAAGTAGAGTAAGAAAAGAAGATAGAGATTCAGTTTTAAGGAGTATGCTTTGAGAATAAAGTTATTATTTAGAAAAGTGAAGAAGTAGAGTAAGAATAGTAGATAGAATTTCAGTTTTAAGTAGAATACTTTGAGAAGTATCAAGTATTTAGAAAAGTGAAGAAGTAGAGTAAGAAAAGAAGATAGAATTTCAGTTTTAAGTAGTATGCTTTGAGAATAAAGTTATTATTTAGAAAAGTGAAGAAGTAGAGTAAGAATAGTAGATAGAATTTCAGTTTTAAGTAGTATGCTTTGAGAAGTATTAAGTATTTAGAAAAGTGAAGAAGTAGAGTAAGAATAGTAGATAGAATTTCAGTTTTAAGTAGAATACTTTGAGAAGTATCAAGTATTTAGAAAAGTGAAGAAGTAGAGTAAGAAAAGAAGATAGAATTTCAGTTTTAAGGAGTATGATTTGAAAAGTAATAAGTATTAAGAAAAGTGAAGAAGTAGAGTAAGAAAAGAAGATAGAATTTCAGTTTTAAGTAGTATGCTTTGAGAAGTATTAAGTATTTAGAAAAGTGAAGAAGTAGAGTAAGAATAGTAGATAGAATTTCAGTTTTAAGTAGAATACTTTGAGAAGTATCAAGTATTTAGAAAAGTGAAGAAGTAGAGTAAGAAAAGAAGATAGAATTTCAGTTTTAAGGAGTATGATTTGAGAAGTAATAAGTATTAAGAAAAGTGAAGAAGTAGAGTAAGAAAAGAAGATAGAATTTCAGTTTTAAGTAGTATGCTTTGAGAAGTATTAAGTATTTAGAAAAGTGAAGAAGTAGAGTAAGAATAGTAGATAGAATTTCAGTTTTAAGTAGAATACTTTGAGAAGTATCAAGTATTTAGAAAAGTGAAGAAGTAGAGTAAGAAAAGAAGATAGAATTTCAGTTTTAAGGAGTATGATTTGAGAAGTAATAAGTATTAAGAAAAGTGAAGAAGTAGAGTAAGAAAAGAAGATAGAATTTAAGTTTTAAGTAGAATACTTTGAGAAGTATCAAGTATTTAGAAAAGTGAAGAAGTAGAGTAAGAAAAGAAGATAGAATTTCAGTTTTAAGTAGTATGCTTTGAGAATAAAGTTATTATTTAGAAAAGTGAAGAAGTAGAGTAAGAATAGTAGATAGAATTTCAGTTTTAAGTAGTATGCTTTGAGAAGTATTAAGTATTTAGAAAAGTGAAGAAGTAGAGTAAGAATAGTAGATAGAATTTCAGTTTTAAGTAGAATACTTTGAGAAGTATCAAGTATTTAGAAAAGTGAAGAAGTAGAGTAAGAAAAGAAGATAGAATTTCAGTTTTAAGGAGTATGATTTGAGAAGTAATAAGTATTAAGAAAAGTGAAGAAGTAGAGTAAGAAAAGAAGATAGAATTTCAGTTTTAAGTAGTATGCTTTGAGAATAAAGTTATTATTTAGAAAAGTGAAGAAGTAGAGTAAGAAAAGAAGATAGAATTTCAGTTTTAAGTAGTATGCTTTGAGAATAAAGTTATTATTTAGAAAAGTGAAGAAGTAGAGTAAGAAAAGAAGATAGAATTTCAGTTTTAAGTAGAATACTTAGAAGTATCAAGTATTTAGAAAAGTGAAGAAGTAGAGTAAGAAAAGAAGATAGAATTTCAGTTTTAAGTAGTATGCTTTGAGAATAAAGTTATTATTTAGAAAAGTGAAGAAGTAGAGTAAGAACAGAAGATAGAATTTCAGTTTTAAGGAGTATGCTTTGAGAAGTATAAAGTATTTAGAAAAGTGAAGAAGTAGAGTAAGAAAAGAAGATAGAATTTCAGTTTTAAGGAGTATGCTTTGAGAATAAAGTTATTATTTAGAAAAGTGAAGAAGTAGAGTAAGAATAGTAGATAGAATTTCAGTTTTAAGTAGAATACTTTGAGAAGTATCAAGTATTTAGAAAAGTGAAGAAGTAGAGTAAGAAAAGAAGATAGAATTTCAGTTTTAAGGAGTATGATTTGAGAAGTAATAAGTATTAAGAAAAGTGAAGAAGTAGAGTAAGAAAAGAAGATAGAATTTCAGTTTTAAGTAGTATGCTTTGAGAATAAAGTTATTATTTAGAAAAGTGAAGAAGTAGAGTAAGAAAAGAAGATAGAATTTCAGTTTTAAGTAGTATGCTTTGAGAATAAAGTTATTATTTAGAAAAGTGAAGAAGTAGAGTAAGAATAGTAGATAGAATTTCAGTTTTAAGTAGAATACTTAGAAGTATTAAGTATTTAGAAAAGTGAAGAAGTAGAGTAAGAAAAGAAGATAGAATTTCAGTTTTAAGTAGTATGCTTTGAGAATAAAGTTATTATTTAGAAAAGTGAAGAAGTAGAGTAAGAACAGAAGATAGAATTTCAGTTTTAAGGAGTATGCTTTGAGAAGTATAAAGTATTTAGAAAAGTGAAGAAGTAGAGTAAGAAAAGAAGATAGAATTTCAGTTTTAAGGAGTATGCTTTGAGAATAAAGTTATTATTTAGAAAAGTGAAGAAGTAGAGTAAGAATAGTAGATAGAATTTCAGTTTTAAGTAGAATACTTAGAAGTATAAAGTATTTAGAAAAGTGAAGAAGTAGAGTAAGAAAAGAAGATAGAGATTCAGTTTTTAAGGAGTATGATTTGAGAAGTAATAAGTATTAAGAAAAGTGAAGAAGTAGAGTAAGAAAAGAAGATAGAATTTCAGTTTTAAGTAGAATACTTTGAGAATAAAGTTATTATTTAGAAAAGTGAAGAAGTAGAGTAAGAATAGTAGATAGAATTTCAGTTTTAAGTAGAATACTTTGAGAAGTATCAAGCATTTAGAAAAGTGAAGAAGTAGAGTAAGAAAAGAAGATAAAATTTCAGTTTTAAGGAGTATGCTTTGAGAATAAAGTTATTATTTAGAAAAGTGAAGAAGTAGAGTAAGAATAGTAGATAGAATTTCAGTTTTAAGTAGAATACTTTGAGAAGTATCAAGTATTTAGAAAAGTGAAGAAGTAGAGTAAGAAAAGAAGATAGAATTTCAGTTTTAAGGAGTATGATTTGAGAAGTAATAAGTATTAAGAAAAGTGAAGAAGTAGAGTAAGAATAGTAGATAGAATTTCAGTTTTAAGTAGTATGCTTTGAGAAGTATTAAGTATTTAGAAAAGTGAAGAAGTAGAGTAAGAATAGTAGATAGAATTTCAGTTTTAAGTAGAATACTTTGAGAAGTATCAAGTATTTAGAAAAGTGAAGAAGTAGAGTAAGAAAAGAAGATAGAATTTCAGTTTTAAGGAGTATGATTTGAGAAGTAATAAGTATTAAGAAAAGTGAAGAAGTAGAGTAAGAAAAGAAGATAGAATTTCAGTTTTAAGTAGTATGCTTTGAGAAGTATTAAGTATTTAGAAAAGTGAAGAAGTAGAGTAAGAATAGTAGATAGAATTTCAGTTTTAAGTAGAATACTTTGAGAATAAAGTTATTATTTAGAAAAGTGAAGAAGTAGAGTAAGAAAAGAAGATAGAATTTCAGTTTTAAGGAGTATGCTTTGAGAAGTAATAAGTATTAAGAAAAGTGAAGAAGTAGAGTAAGAAAAGAAGATAGAATTTCAGTTTTAAGTAGTATGCTTTGAGAATAAAGTTATTATTTAGAAAAGTGAAGAAGTAGAGTAAGAAAAGAAGATAGAATTTCAGTTTTAAGTAGTATGCTTTGAGAATAAAGTTATTATTTAGAAAAGTGAAGAAGTAGAGTAAGAATAGTAGATAGAATTTCAGTTTTAAGTAGAATACTTAGAAGTATCAAGTATTTAGAAAAGTGAAGAAGTAGAGTAAGAAAAGAAGATAGAATTTCAGTTTTAAGTAGTATGCTTTGAGAATAAAGTTATTATTTAGAAAAGTGAAGAAGTAGAGTAAGAATAGTAGATAGAATTTCAGTTTTAAGTAGAATACTTAGAAGTATAAAGTATTTAGAAAAGTGAAGAAGTAGAGTAAGAAAAGAAGATAGAGATTCAGTTTTTAAGGAGTATGATTTGAGAAGTAATAAGTATTAAGAAAAGTGAAGAAGTAGAGTAAGAAAAGAAGATAGAATTTCAGTTTTAAGTAGAATACTTTGAGAATAAAGTTATTATTTAGAAAAGTGAAGAAGTAGAGTAAGAATAGTAGATAGAATTTCAGTTTTAAGTAGAATACTTTGAGAAGTATCAAGCATTTAGAAAAGTGAAGAAGTAGAGTAAGAAAAGAAGATAAAATTTCAGTTTTAAGGAGTATGCTTTGAGAATAAAGTTATTATTTAGAAAAGTGAAGAAGTAGAGTAAGAATAGTAGATAGAATTTCAGTTTTAAGTAGAATACTTTGAGAAGTATCAAGTATTTAGAAAAGTGAAGAAGTAGAGTAAGAAAAGAAGATAGAGATTCAGTTTTAAGGAGTATGCTTTGAGAATAAAGTTATTATTTAGAAAAGTGAAGAAGTAGAGTAAGAATAGTAGATAGAATTTCAGTTTTAAGTAGAATACTTTGAGAAGTATCAAGTATTTAGAAAAGTGAAGAAGTAGAGTAAGAAAAGAAGATAGAATTTCAGTTTTAAGTAGTATGCTTTGAGAATAAAGTTATTATTTAGAAAAGTGAAGAAGTAGAGTAAGAATAGTAGATAGAATTTCAGTTTTAAGTAGTATGCTTTGAGAAGTATTAAGTATTTAGAAAAGTGAAGAAGTAGAGTAAGAATAGTAGATAGAATTTCAGTTTTAAGTAGAATACTTTGAGAAGTATCAAGTATTTAGAAAAGTGAAGAAGTAGAGTAAGAAAAGAAGATAGAATTTCAGTTTTAAGGAGTATGATTTGAAAAGTAATAAGTATTAAGAAAAGTGAAGAAGTAGAGTAAGAAAAGAAGATAGAATTTCAGTTTTAAGTAGTATGCTTTGAGAAGTATTAAGTATTTAGAAAAGTGAAGAAGTAGAGTAAGAATAGTAGATAGAATTTCAGTTTTAAGTAGAATACTTTGAGAAGTATCAAGTATTTAGAAAAGTGAAGAAGTAGAGTAAGAAAAGAAGATAGAATTTCAGTTTTAAGGAGTATGATTTGAGAAGTAATAAGTATTAAGAAAAGTGAAGAAGTAGAGTAAGAAAAGAAGATAGAATTTCAGTTTTAAGTAGTATGCTTTGAGAATAAAGTTATTATTTAGAAAAGTGAAGAAGTAGAGTAAGAATAGTAGATAGAATTTCAGTTTTAAGTAGAATACTTTGAGAAGTATCAAGTATTTAGAAAAGTGAAGAAGTAGAGTAAGAAAAGAAGATAGAATTTCAGTTTTAAGGAGTATGATTTGAGAAGTAATAAGTATTAAGAAAAGTGAAGAAGTAGAGTAAGAAAAGAAGATAGAATTTCAGTTTTAAGTAGAATACTTTGAGAAGTATCAAGTATTTAGAAAAGTGAAGAAGTAGAGTAAGAAAAGAAGATAGAATTTCAGTTTTAAGTAGTATGCTTTGAGAATAAAGTTATTATTTAGAAAAGTGAAGAAGTAGAGTAAGAATAGTAGATAGAATTTCAGTTTTAAGTAGTATGCTTTGAGAAGTATTAAGTATTTAGAAAAGTGAAGAAGTAGAGTAAGAATAGTAGATAGAATTTCAGTTTTAAGTAGAATACTTTGAGAAGTATCAAGTATTTAGAAAAGTGAAGAAGTAGAGTAAGAAAAGAAGATAGAATTTCAGTTTTAAGGAGTATGATTTGAGAAGTAATAAGTATTAAGAAAAGTGAAGAAGTAGAGTAAGAAAAGAAGATAGAATTTCAGTTTTAAGTAGTATGCTTTGAGAATAAAGTTATTATTTAGAAAAGTGAAGAAGTAGAGTAAGAAAAGAAGATAGAATTTCAGTTTTAAGTAGTATGCTTTGAGAATAAAGTTATTATTTAGAAAAGTGAAGAAGTAGAGTAAGAAAAGAAGATAGAATTTCAGTTTTAAGTAGAATACTTAGAAGTATCAAGTATTTAGAAAAGTGAAGAAGTAGAGTAAGAAAAGAAGATAGAATTTCAGTTTTAAGTAGTATGCTTTGAGAATAAAGTTATTATTTAGAAAAGTGAAGAAGTAGAGTAAGAACAGAAGATAGAATTTCAGTTTTAAGGAGTATGCTTTGAGAAGTATAAAGTATTTAGAAAAGTGAAGAAGTAGAGTAAGAAAAGAAGATAGAATTTCAGTTTTAAGGAGTATGCTTTGAGAATAAAGTTATTATTTAGAAAAGTGAAGAAGTAGAGTAAGAATAGTAGATAGAATTTCAGTTTTAAGTAGAATACTTAGAAGTATAAAGTATTTAGAAAAGTGAAGAAGTAGAGTAAGAAAAGAAGATAGAATTTCAGTTTTAAGTAGTATGCTTTGAGAATAAAGTTATTATTTAGAAAAATTAAGAAGTAGAGTAAGAACAGAAGATAGAGATTCAGTTTTAAGGAGTATGCTTTGAGAATAAAGTTATTATTTAGAAAAGTGAAGAAGTAGAGTAAGAATAGTAGATAGAATTTCAGTTTTAAGTAGAATACTTAGAAGTATCAAGTATTTAGAAAAGTGAAGAAGTAGAGTAAGAAAAGAAGATAGAATTTCAGTTTTAAGTAGTATGCTTTGAGAATAAAGTTATTATTTAGAAAAGTAAAGAAGTAAAGTAAGAAAAGAAGATAGAATTTCAGTTTTAAGTAGAATACTTTGAGAAGTATCAAGTATTTAGAAAAGTGAAGAAGTAGAGTAAGAAAAGAAGATAGAATTTCAGTTTTAAGGAGTATGCTTTGAGAATAAAGTTATTATTTAGAAAAGTGAAGAAGTAGAGTAAGAATAGTAGATAGAATTTCAGTTTTAAGTAGAATACTTTGAGAAGTATCAAGTATTTAGAAAAGTGAAGAAGTAGAGTAAGAAAAGAAGATAGAATTTCAGTTTTAAGGAGTATGCTTTGAGAATAAAGTTATTATTTAGAAAAGTGAAGAAGTAGAGTAAGAACAGAAGATAGAGATTCAGTTTTAAGGAGTATGCTTTGAGAATAAAGTTATTATTTAGAAAAGTGAAGAAGTAGAGTAAGAATAGTAGATAGAATTTCAGTTTTAAGTAGAATACTTTGAGAAGTATCAAGTATTTAGAAAAGTGAAGAAGTAGAGTAAGAAAAGAAGATAGAATTTCAGTTTTAAGTAGTATGCTTTGAGAATAAAGTTATTATTTAGAAAAGTGAAGAAGTAGAGTAAGAAAAGAAGATAGAATATCTATTTTAAGTAGTATGCTTTGAGAAGTATTATGTATTAAGAAAAGTGAAGAAGTAGAGTAAGAAAAGAAGATAGAATTTCAGTTTTAAGGAGTATGCTTTGAGAAGTAATAAGTATTTAGAAAAGTGAAGAAGTAGAGTAAGAATAGTAGATAGAATTTCAGTTTTAAGTAGAATACTTTGAGAAGTATCAAGTATTTAGAAAAGTGAAGAAGTAGAGTAAGAAAAGAAGATAGAATATCTATTTTAAGTAGTATGCTTTGAGAAGTATTATGTATTAAGAAAAGTGAAGAAGTAGAGTAAGAAAAGAAGATAGAATTTCAGTTTTAAGGAGTATGCTTTGAGAAGTAATAAGTATTTAGAAAAGTGAAGAAGTAGAGTAAGAATAGTAGATAGAATTTCAGTTTTAAGTAGAATACTTTGAGAAGTATCAAGTATTTAGAAAAGTGAAGAAGTAGAGTAAGAAAAGAAGATAGAATTTCAGTTTTAAGGAGTATGATTTGAGAAGTAATAAGTATTAAGAAAAGTGAAGAAATAGAGTAAGAAAAGAAGATAGAATTTCAGTTTTAAGTAGTATGCTTTGAGAATAAAGTTATTATTTAGAAAAGTGAAGAAGTAGAGTAAGAATAGTAGATAGAATTTCAGTTTTAAGTAGAATACTTTGAGAAGTATCAAGTATTTAGAAAAGTGAAGAAGTAGAGTAAGAAAAGAAGATAAAATTTCAGTTTTAAGTAGTATGCTTTGAGAATAAAGTTATTATTTAGAAAAGTGAAGAAGTAGAGTAAGAATAGTAGATAGAATTTCAGTTTTAAGTAGAATACTTTGAGAAGTATCAAGTATTTAGAAAAGTGAAGAAGTAGAGTAAGAAAAGAAGATAAAATTTCAGTTTTAAGTAGTATGCTTTGAGAATAAAGTTATTATTTAGAAAAGTGAAGAAGTAGAGTAAGAAAAGAAGATAGAATTTCAGTTTTAAGTAGTATGATTTGAGAAGTATCAAGTATTTAGAAAAGTGAAGAAGTAGAGTAAGAAAAGAAGATAGAATTTCAGTTTTAAGTAGTATGATTTGAGAAGTATCAAGTATTTAGAAAAGTGAAGAAGTAGAGTAAGAAAAGAAGATAGAATTTCAGTTTTAAGTAGTATGCTTTGAGAATAAAGTTATTATTTAGAAAAGTGAAGAAGTAGAGTAAGAAAAGAAGATAGAATTTCAGTTTTAAGTAGTATGCTTTGAGAAGTATCAAGTATTTAGAAAAGTGAAGAAGTAGAGTAAGAAAAGAAGATAGAATTTCAGTTTTAAGAAGAATACTTTGAGAAGTATCAAGCATTTAGAAAAGTGAAGAAGTAGAGTAAGAAAAGAAGATAAAATTTCAGTTTTAAGGAGTATGCTTTGTGAAGTATTATGTTATAAGAAAAGTGAAGAAGTAGAGTAAGAATAGTAGATAGAATTTCAGTTTTAAGTAGAATACTTTGAGAAGTATCAAGTATTTAGAAAAGTGAAGAAGTAGAGTAAGAAAAGAAGATAGAATTTCAGTTTTAAGGAGTATGCTTTGAGAATAAAGTTATTATTTAGAAAAGTGAAGAAGTAGAGTAAGAAAAGAAGATAAAATTTCAGTTTTAAGTAGTATGCTTTGAGAATAAAGTTATTATTTAGAAAAGTGAAGAAGTAGAGTAAGAATAGTAGATAGAATTTCAGTTTTAAGTAGTATGATTTGAGAAGTATCAAGTATTTAGAAAAGTGAAGAAGTAGAGTAAGAAAAGAAGATAGAATTTCAGTTTTAAGGAGTATGATTTGAAAAGTAATAAGTATTAAGAAAAGTGAAGAAGTAGAGTAAGAAAAGAAGATAGAATTTCAGTTTTAAGTAGTATGCTTTGAGAAGTATTAAGTATTTAGAAAAGTGAAGAAGTAGAGTAAGAATAGTAGATAGAATTTCAGTTTTAAGTAGAATACTTAGAAGTATAAAGTATTTAGAAAAGTGAAGAAGTAGAGTAAGAAAAGAAGATAGAATTTCAGTTTTAAGGAGTATGATTTGAGAAGTAATAAGTATTAAGAAAAGTGAAGAAGTAGAGTAAGAAAAGAAGATAGAATTTCAGTTTTAAGTAGTATGCTTTGAGAATAAAGTTATTATTTAGAAAAGTGAAGAAGTAGAGTAAGAATAGTAGATAGAATTTCAGTTTTAAGTAGAATACTTTGAGAAGTATCAAGTATTTAGAAAAGTGAAGAAGTAGAGTAAGAAAAGAAGATAAAATTTCAGTTTTAAGTAGTATGCTTTGAGAATAAAGTTATTATTTAGAAAAGTGAAGAAGTAGAGTAAGAATAGTAGATAGAATTTCAGTTTTAAGTAGAATACTTAGAAGTATCAAGTATTTAGAAAAGTGAAGAAGTAGAGTAAGAAAAGAAGATAGAATTTCAGTTTTAAGTAGTATGCTTTGAGAAGTATTAAGTATTTAGAAAAGTGAAGAAGTAGAGTAAGAATAGTAGATAGAATTTCAGTTTTAAGTGGTATGATTTGAGAAGTATAAAGTATTTAGAAAAGTGAAGAAGTAAAGTAAGAATAGTAGATAGAATTTCAGTTTTAAGTAGTATGCTTTGAGAAGTATCAAGTATTTAGAAAAGTGAAGAAGTAGAGTAAGAAAAGAAGATAGAATTTCAGTTTTAAGGAGTATGCTTTGAGAAGTATTAAGTATTTAGAAAAGTGAAGAAGTAGAGTAAGAATAGTAGATAGAATTTCAGTTTTAAGTAGAATACTTTGAGAAGTATCAAGTATTTAGAAAAGTGAAGAAGTAGAGTAAGAAAAGAAGATAGAATTTCAGTTTTAAGTAGTATGCTTTGAGAAGTATCAAGTATTTAGAAAAGTGAAGAAGTAGAGTAAGAATAGTAGATAGAATTTCAGTTTTAAGTAGAATACTTTGAGAAGTATCAAGTATTTAGAAAAGTGAAGAAGTAGAGTAAGAAAAGAAGATAGAATTTCAGTTTTAAGGAGTATGCTTTGTGAAGTATTATGTTATAAGAAAAGTGAAGAAGTAGAGTAAGAAAAGAAGATAGAATTTCAGTTTTAAGTAGAATACTTTGAGAAGTATCAAGTATTTAGAAAAGTGAAGAAGTAGAGTAAGAAAAGAAGATAGAATTTCAGTTTTAAGTAGTATGATTTGAGAAGTATAAAGTATTTAGAAAAGTGAAGAAGTAGAGTAAGAATAGTAGATAGAATTTCAGTTTTAAGTAGAATACTTTGAGAAGTATCAAGTATTTAGAAAAGTGAAGAAGTAGAGTAAGAAAAGAAGATAGAATTTCAGTTTTAAGGAGTATGCTTTGTGAAGTATTATGTTATAAGAAAAGTGAAGAAGTAGAGTAAGAAAAGAAGATAGAATTTCAGTTTTAAGTAGAATACTTTGAGAAGTATCAAGTATTTAGAAAAGTGAAGAAGTAGAGTAAGAAAAGAAGATAGAATTTCAGTTTTAAGTAGTATGATTTGAGAAGTATAAAGTATTTAGAAAAGTGAAGAAGTAGAGTAAGAATAGTAGATAGAATTTCAATTTTAAGGAGTATGCTTTGAGAAGTATAAAGTATTTAGAAAAGTGAAGAAGTAGAGTAAGAAAAGAAGATAAAATATCTATTTTAAGGAGTATGCTTTGAGAAGTATTGAGTATTTAGAAAAGTAAAGAAGTAAAGTAAGAAAAGAAGATAAAATTTCAGTTTTAAGGAGTATGATTTGAGAAGTAATAAATATTTTGAAAAGTGAAGAATTAAAGTAAGAAAAGAAGATAGAATTTCAGTTTTAATGAGTATGATTTCAGAAGTAATAAGTATTTAGAAAAGTGAAGAAGTAGAGTAAGAAAAGAAGATAGAATTTCAGTTTTAAGTAGTATGATTTGAGAAGTATAAAGTATTTAGAAAAGTGAAGAAGTAGAGTAAGAATAGTAGATAGAATTTCAGTTTTAAGTAGAATACTTTGAGAAGTATCAAGTATTTAGAAAAGTGAAGAAGTAGAGTAAGAAAAGAAGATAGAATTTCAGTTTTAAGGAGTATGATTTGAGAAGTAATAAGTATTTAGAAAAGTGAAGAAGTAGAGTAAGAAAAGAATATAAAATATCTGTTTTAAGTAGTATGCTTTGAGAATAAATTTATTATTTAGAAAAGTAAAGAAGTAAAGTAAGAAAAGAAGATAAAATTTCAGTTTTAAGGAGTATGCTTTGAGAATAAAGTTATTATTTAGAAAAGTGAAGAAGTAGAGTAAGAATAGTAGATAGAATTTCAGTTTTAATGAGTATGATTTGAGAAGTAATAAGTATTTAGAAAAGTGAAGAAGTAAAGTAAGAAAAGAAGATAGAATTTCAATTTTAAGGAGTTTGCTTTGAGAAGTATTAAGTATTTAGAAAAGTGAAGAAGTAGAGTAAGAAAAGAAGATAGAATTTCAGTTTTAAGTAGAATACTTTGAGAAGTATTAGTATTTAGAAAAGTTAAGAAGTAAAGTAAGAAAAGAAGATAAAATTTCAATTTTAAGTAGAATACTTTGAGAAGTAATAAGTATTTTGAAAAGTGAAGAAGTAGAGTAAGAAAAGAAGATAGAATTTCAATTTTAAGGAGTATGCTTTGAGAAGTATTAAGTATTTAAAAAAGCTAAGAAGTAGAGTAAGAAAAGAAGATAGAATTTCAGTTTTAAGTAGAATACTTTGAGAAGTATCAAGTATTTAGAAAAGTGAAGAAGTAGAGTAAGAAAAGAAGATAGAATTTCAGTTTTAAGTAGTATGCTTTGAGAATAAAGTTATTATTTAGAAAAGTGAAGAAGTAGAGTAAGAAAAGAAGATAGAATTTCAGTTTTAAGTAGTATGCTTTGAGAAGTATCAAGTATTAAGAAAAGTGAAGAAGTAGAGTAAGAACAGAAGATAGAATTTCAGTTTTAAGGAGTATGCTTTGAGAAGTATAAAGTATTTAGAAAAGTGAAAAAGTAAAGTAAGAAAAGAAGTTAGAATTTCAGTTTTAAGTAGAATACTTTGAGAAGTGGCAAGTATTTAGAAAAGTGAAGAAGTAGAGTAAGAAAAGAAGTTAGAATTTCAGTTTTAAGGAGTATGCTTTGAGAAGTATTAAGTATTTAGAAAAGTGAAAAAGTAAAGTAAGAAAAGAAGATAGAATTTCAGTTTTAAGGATTATACTTTGAGAAGTGGCAAGTATTTAGAAAAGTGAAGAAGTAGAGTAAGAAAAGAAGTTAGAATTTCAGTTTTAAGGAGTATGCTTTGAGAAGTATTAAGTATTTAGAAAAGTGAAAAAGTAAAGTAAGAAAAGAAGATAGAATTTCAGTTTTAAGGATTATACTTTGAGAAGTATTAAGTATTTAGAAAAGTGAAGAAGTAAAGTAAGAAAAGAAGTTAAAATTTCAGTTTTAAGGAGTATGCCTTGAGAAGTAATAAGTATTTAGAAAAGTGAAGAATTAAAGTAAGAAAAGAAGATAGAATTTCAGTTTTAATGAGTATGATTTGAGAAGTAATAAGTATTTAGAAAAGTGAAGAAGTAAAGTAAGAAAAGAAGAAGAATATCTTTTTAAGTAGTATGCTTTGAGAATAAAGTTATTATTTAGAAAAGTGAAGAAGTAGAGTAAGAAAAGAAGATAGAATTTCAATTTTAAGGAGTATGCTTTGAGAAGTAATAAGTATTTAGAAAAGTGAAAAAGTAAAGTAAGAAAAGAAGATAGAATATCTATTTAAAGTAGTACGCTTTGAGAATAAAGTTATTATTTAGAAAAGTGAAGAAGTAGAGTAAGAAAAGAAGATAGAATTTCAGTTTTAAGGAGTATGCTTTGAGAAGTATTAATTATTTAGAAAAGTGAAGAAGTAGAGTAAGAAAAGAAGATAAAATATCTATTTTAATGAGTATGCTTTGAGAAATAATAAGTATTTCGAAAAGTGAAGAAGTAGAGTAAGAAAAGAAGATAGAATTTCAGTTTTAAGGAGTATGCTTTGAGAAGTAATAAGTATTTCGAAAAGTGAAGAAGTAGAGTAAGAAAAGAAGATAGAATATCTATTTAAGTAGTATGCTTTGAGAATAAAGTTATTATTTAGAAAGTGAAGAAGTAGAGTAAGAATAGTAGATAGAATTTCAGTTTTAAGGAGTATGCTTTGAGAATAAATTTATTATTTAGAAAAGTAAAGAAGTAAAGTAAGAAAAGAAGATAAAATTTCAGTTTTAAGTAGAATACTTTGAGAAGTATTAAGTATTTAGAAAAGTGAAGAAGTAGAGTAAGAAAAGAAGATAGAATTTCAGTTTTAATGAGTATGATTTGAGAAGTATTAAGTATTTAGAAAAGTGAAGAAGTAGAGTAAGAATAGAAGATAGAATTTCAGTTTTAATGAGTATGATTTGAGAAGTATTAAGTATTTAGAAAATTGAAAAAGTAGAGTAAGAAAAGAAGATAGAATTTCAGTTTTAAGGAGTATGCTTTGAGAAGTATTAAGTATTTAGAAAAGTGAAGAAGTAAAGTAAGAAAAGAAGATAGAATTTCAGTTTTAAGGAGTATGCTTTGTGAAGTATTATGTTATAAGAAAAGTGAAGAAGTAGAGTAAGAAAAGAAGATAGAATTTCAGTTTTAAGTAGAATACTTTGAGAAGTAATAAGTATTTAGAAAAGTGAAGAAGTAGAGTAAGAAAAGAAGATAGAATTTCAGTTTTAAGTAGTATGCTTTGAGAATAAAGTTATTATTTAGAAAAGTGAAGAAGTAGAGTAAGAAAAGAAGATAGAATTTCAGTTTTAAGGAGTATGCTTTGAGAAGTAATAAGTATTTTGAAAAGTGAAGAAGTAAAGTAAGAAAGGAAGATAGAATTTCAGTTTTAAGGAGTATGCTTTGAGAAGTATTAAGTATTTAGAAAAGTGAAGAAGTAGAGTAAGAAAAGAAGATAGAATTTCAGTTTTAAGTAGAATACTTTGAGAAGTATAAGTATTTGGAAAAGTGAAGAAGTAGAGTAAGAAAAGAAGATAGAATTTCAGTTTTAAGTAGTATGCTTTGAGAAGTAATAATTATTTAGAAAAGTGAAGAAGTAAAGTAAGAAAAGAAGATAGAATTTCAGTTTTAAGGAGTATGCTTTGAGAAGTAATAAGTATTTAGAAAAGTGAAGAAGTAAAGTAAGAAAAGTAGATAGAATATCTATTTAAGTAGTATGCTTTGAGAATAAAGTTATTATTTAGAAAGTGAAGAAGTAGAGTAAGAAAAGAAGTTAAAATTTCAGTTTTAAGGAGTATGATTTGAGAAGTATTAGTATTTAGAAAAGTGAAGAAGTAAAGTAAGAAAAGAAGATAGAATTTCATTGTTAACGAGTATGCTTTAGAAGTATTAAGTATTAAGAAAAGTGAAGAAGTAAAGTAAGAATAGTAGATAGAATTTCAGTTTTAAGGAGTATGCTTTGAGAAGTATTAAGTATTTAGAAAAGTGAAGAAGTAAAGTAAGAAAAGAAGATAAAATTTCAATTTTAAGGAGTATGCTTTGAGTAGTATTAAGTATTTAGAAAAGTGAAGAAGTAAAGTAAGAAAAGAAGATAGAATTTCAGTTTTAAGTAGTACGCTTTGAGAATAAAGTTATTATTTAGAAAGTGAAGAAGTAAAGTAAGAAAAGAAGATAGAATTTCAGTTTTAAGGAGTATGCTTTGAGAAGTATTGAGTATTTAGAAAAGTGAAGAAGTAGAGTAAGAAAAGAAGATAGAATTTCAATTTTAATTAGAATACTTTTAGAAGTATTAAGTATTTAGAATAGTTAAGAAGTAGAGTAAGAAAAGAAGATAAAATTTCAGTTTTAAGGAGTATGCTTTGGGAAGTATCAAGTATTAAGAAAAGTGAAGAAGTAGAATAAGAAAAGAAGATAGAATTTCAGTTTTAAGTAGTATGCTTTGAGAATAAAGTTATTATTTAGAAAAGTGAAGAAGTAGAGTAAGAAAAGAAGATAGAATTTCAATTTTAAGGAGTATGCTTTGAGAAGTATTAAGTATTTAGAAAAGTTAAGAAGTAGAGTAAGAAAAGAAGATGGAATTTAAGTTTTAAGTAGTATGCTTTGAGAAGTAATAAGTATTTTGAAAAGTGAAGAAGTAGAGTAAGAAAAATAGATAGAATTTCAGTTTTAAGTAATATGCTTTAAGAAGTATTAAGTATTTAGAAAAGTTAAGAAGTAGAGTAAGAAAAGAAGATGGAATTTCAGTTTTAAGTAGTATGCTTTGAGAAGTATCAAGTATTTAGAAAAGTGAAGAAGTAGAGTAAGAATAGTAGATAGAATTTCAGTTTTAAGGAGTATGCTTTGAGAAGTAATAAGTATTTAGAAAAGTGAAGAAGTAGAGTAAGAAAAGAAGATAGAATTTCAGTTTTAAGTAGAATACTTTGAGAAGTAATAAGTATTTAGAAAAGTGAAGAAGTAAAGTAAGAATAGTAGATAGAATTTCAGTTTTAAGTAGAATACTTTGAGAAGTATCAAGTATTTAGAAAAGTGAAGAAGTAGAGTAAGAAAAGAAGATAGAATTTCAGTTTTAAGTAGTATGCTTTGAGAAGTAATAAGTATTTAGAAAAGTGAAGAAGTAGAGTAAGAAAAGAAGATAGAATTTCAGTTTTAAGTAGTATGCTTTGAGAATAAAGTTATTATTTAGAAAAGTGAAGAAGTAGAGTAAGAATAGTAGATAAAATTTCAGTTTTAAGTAGAATACTAATAATAATAATAATATACTTAAAGTTAGTAGAGTTTTGCATTCTCTGGAATTGCAACCAGTTCCTGCGGACAGTTTTTTTAACGTGAGTGTGATCCACGACATTTTTATTAAGTGGAAGGTTACCACTGTAACCGTTCAAGTGGTCTTGCAAAAAGCTTTTATTTGTAGATCCCTGTTGGAGTTATTCATAGTTTATTGAGTTGTCTCCATGTTCTTTTCTGCTCTTATTCGTTTATTTTCTTTCATTATCAACAGTTTTTTAAAATATGTTGATTTGATTTGCAACATCAACAAAGTTTGTATTATTGTCTTTATTTCGTTCTTTTTTATGATAATTTATTTTCTATGTTTTCTAATCTTTTAATGAAACTTGTAGCAATCATTTCTTTTTCTGGATTCAATTCTGTTTTTAATTCTATTGGTATTTTTTCTATTTCCATTTTCGTGTCATATTTAAAGTTTTATTGTGACTAAGTTCAGAGTTGTTCTTCCGTTATCAAATTGCTTTGAATGAGCTGTCTTCTGAGTATTAATAATTCGTTGTTTTAATCCTCTATGCTATTCATTAATTCCCTTATTTTTTCTCCTTAGTTATAAGCTATTTCTTCATACTTTGAAATTAATTTTTACATTTGATCTAGTTAAATTTAAAGTTTTTGATCAGATTCGTTCTTAGGTTATCTTATCTCTATAGATCCTACCATCACTTTACCTTCTGATGACGAACTTGACTCCTCTCGTTGCTATTGTTTTTTCTAAATTTCTTTTGCCGTTTTTCTCTTTAGGTTTTTAAGTTAATTCTTTGAGAGTCGAAGAGATTAATCCATTTTTTTTTTTAAGTAGAATACTTTGAGAAGTAATAAGTATTTAGAAAAGTGAAGAAGTAGAGTAAGAAAAGAAGATAGAATTTCAGTTTTAATGAGTATGATTTGAGAAGTAATAAGTATTTAGAAAAGTGAATAAGTAAAGTAAGAAAAGAAGATAGAATATCTATTTAAGGAGTATGCCTTGAGAAATTATAAGTATTTAGAAAAGCGAAGAAGTAGAGTAAGAAAAGAAGATAGAGATTCAGTTTTAAGGAGTAATCTTTGAGAAGTAATAAGTATTTAGAAAAGTGAAAAAGTAAAGTAAGAAAAGAAGATAGAATTTCAGTTTTAAGGAGTATGCTTTGAGAAGTATCAAGTATTTAGAAAAGTGAAGAAGTAAAGTAAGAAAAGAAGATAGAATTTCAGTTTTAAGGAGTATGCTTTGAGAAGTAATAAGTATTTAGAAAAGTGAAGAAGTAAAGTAAGAAAAGTAGATAGAATATCTATTTAAGTAGTATGCTTTGAGAATAAAGTTATTATTTAGAAAGTGAAGAAGTAGAGTAAGAAAAGAAGTTAAAATTTCAGTTTTAAGGAGTATGCTATGTGAAGTAATAAGTATTTTTAAAAGTGAAGAAGTAAAGTAAGAAAAGAAGATAGAATTTCATTGTTAACGAGTATGCTTTAGAAGTATTAAGTATTAAGAAAAGTGAAGAAGTAAAGTAAGAATAGTAGATAGAATTTCAGTTTTAAGGAGTATGCTTTGAGAAGTATTAAGTATTTTGAAAAGTGAAGAAGTAAAGTAAGAAAAGAAGATAGAATTCCAGTTTTAAGTAGTATGCTTTGAGAATAAAGTTATTATTTAGAAAAGTGAAAAAGTAGAGTAAGAAAAGAAGATAGAATTTCAGTTTTAAGTAGTACGCTTTGAGAATAAAGTTATTATTTAGAAAGTGAAGAAGTAAAGTAAGAAAAGAAGATAGAATTTCAGTTTTAAGGAGTATGCTTTGAGAAGTATTGAGTATTTAGAAAAGTGAAGAAGTAGAGTAAGAAAAGAAGATAGAATTTCAATTTTAATTAGAATACTTTTAGAAGTATTAAGTATTTAGAATAGTTAAGAAGTAGAGTAAGAAAAGAAGATAAAATTTCAGTTTTAAGGAGTATGCTTTGGGAAGTATCAAGTATTAAGAAAAGTGAAGAAGTAGAATAAGAAAAGAAGATAGAATTTCAGTTTTAAGTAGTATGCTTTGAGAATAAAGTTATTATTTAGAAAAGTGAAGAAGTAGAGTAAGAAAAGAAGATAGAATTTCAATTTTAAGGAGTATGCTTTGAGAAGTATTAAGTATTTAGAAAAGTTAAGAAGTAGAGTAAGAAAAGAAGATGGAATTTAAGTTTTAAGTAGTATGCTTTGAGAAGTAATAAGTATTTTGAAAAGTGAAGAAGTAGAGTAAGAAAAATAGATAGAATTTCAGTTTTAAGTAATATGCTTTAAGAAGTATTAAGTATTTAAAAAAGTAAAGAAAAAAGAAAGAAAAGAAGAAATCTTTCTTTTTTTATTATTGCTTTTTTTATCATTTTTTTTACATTTATCTGCTGTTTTTCGTATCTTTTAATCAATATTTACTATTTTCTTCATTTTCATGTTGTCAATTTATATACATATTACGCAGGTCACTTTTATTAACGTTTTTATTCTTTTTTTTCATTAAGCAAGCACTTTTATACTCTAATTTTAACATATCATTTTTATTGCTGTTTTATCAGTCCTCTAAAATTATTTATTATCTTTATTTTGTTTTTATTACTAATTTTGCACATTTATTCTTTTACTTTCTTTATTATTCCATTTAATATTTTAATTTTATTGTGTTTTCGTTTATTAGACGCGGGAGTACCATTATTTTTATTTCATTATCTTTTGTTGTCAATTTATTTGCGATATTTTATTTTATTCCAGTCGCATTACTTTTATTCGCAGCTTTTTTATGTCAATTTTATAGCAATTCATATATATTAGACGCGGGGGTCCCATTTTGTCTAAGCGGTTTATTTGGAAATATTTTTATGACAAGTCTTATCTATTAGACGCGGGAACTATATTTATATTCTTTTTTGTCTTTTTTCAGTCATATTTATTATATTTACGAGACTCAGTTTCTTTTTCAATGCTTTTTTATATACAAATTATGACTTATATTTTAATCTTTTTTACCATTGCTCTTTATTTTTTATATTTCACTCTTTATAATGCTTATTTAACTTGTTTTTTATATTATTTTATATCATATTATATTATTTATTGCATGCAAGTTGCTCGTTTATACAATAATCTTTTTTGCTTTACTTTAATCAACTTCTATCACCTAATCAGATCCTATTACTCATACAGAAAAGTCACCCGTTCGTCCTCGTTTATCCTCTTTCATATCAGTTTTAGACTTTTTATTATCCTCATCCATTCAATTTTTATATTTATATCAGTACTTTTTATCATTTTTTTTACATTTATCTGCTGTTTTTCGTATCTTTTAATCAATATTTACTATTTTCTTCATTTTCATGTTGTCAATTTATATACATATTACGCAGGTCACTTTTATTAACGTTTTTATTCTTTTTTTTCATTAAGCAAGCACTTTTATACTCTAATTTTAACATATCATTTTTATTGCTGTTTTATCAGTCCTCTAAAATTATTTATTATCTTTATTTTGTTTTTATTACTAATTTTGCACATTTATTCTTTTACTTTCTTTATTATTCCATTTAATATTTTAATTTTATTGTGTTTTCGTTTATTAGACGCGGGAGTACCATTATTTTTATTTCATTATCTTTTGTTGTCAATTTATTTGCGATATTTTATTTTATTCCAGTCGCATTACTTTTATTCGCAGCTTTTTTATGTCAATTTTATAGCAATTCATATATATTAGACGCGGGGGTCCCATTTTGTCTAAGCGGTTTATTTGGAAATATTTTTATGACAAGTCTTATCTATTAGACGCGGGAACTATATTTATATTCTTTTTTGTCTTTTTTCAGTCATATTTATTATATTTACGAGACTCAGTTTCTTTTTCAATGCTTTTTTATATACAAATTATGACTTATATTTTAATCTTTTTTACCATTGCTCTTTATTTTTTATATTTCACTCTTTATAATGCTTATTTAACTTGTTTTTTATATTATTTTATATCATATTATATTATTTATTGCATGCAAGTTGCTCGTTTATACAATAATCTTTTTTGCTTTACTTTAATCAACTTCTATCACCTAATCAGATCCTATTACTCATACAGAAAAGTCACCCGTTCGTCCTCGTTTATCCTCTTTCATATCAGTTTTAGACTTTTTATTATCCTCATCCATTCAATTTTTATATTTATATCAGTACTTTTTATCATTTTTTTTACATTTATCTGCTGTTTTTCGTATCTTTTAATCAATATTTACTATTTTCTTCATTTTCATGTTGTCAATTTATATACATATTACGCAGGTCACTTTTATTAACGTTTTTATTCTTTTTTTTCATTAAGCAAGCACTTTTATACTCTAATTTTAACATATCATTTTTATTGCTGTTTTATCAGTCCTCTAAAATTATTTATTATCTTTATTTTGTTTTTATTACTAATTTTGCACATTTATTCTTTTACTTTCTTTATTATTCCATTTAATATTTTAATTTTATTGTGTTTTCGTTTATTAGACGCGGGAGTACCATTATTTTTATTTCATTATCTTTTGTTGTCAATTTATTTGCGATATTTTATTTTATTCCAGTCGCATTACTTTTATTCGCAGCTTTTTTATGTCAATTTTATAGCAATTCATATATATTAGACGCGGGGGTCCCATTTTGTCTAAGCGGTTTATTTGGAAATATTTTTATGACAAGTCTTATCTATTAGACGCGGGAACTATATTTATATTCTTTTTTGTCTTTTTTCAGTCATATTTATTATATTTACGAGACTCAGTTTCTTTTTCAATGCTTTTTTATATACAAATTATGACTTATATTTTAATCTTTTTTACCATTGCTCTTTATTTTTTATATTTCACTCTTTATAATGCTTATTTAACTTGTTTTTTATATTATTTTATATCATATTATATTATTTATTGCATGCAAGTTGCTCGTTTATACAATAATCTTTTTTGCTTTACTTTAATCAACTTCTATCACCTAATCAGATCCTATTACTCATACAGAAAAGTCACCCGTTCGTCCTCGTTTATCCTCTTTCATATCAGTTTTAGACTTTTTATTATCCTCATCCATTCAATTTTTATATTTATATCAGTACTTTTTATCATTTTTTTTACATTTATCTGCTGTTTTTCGTATCTTTTAATCAATATTTACTATTTTCTTCATTTTCATGTTGTCAATTTATATACATATTACGCAGGTCACTTTTATTAACGTTTTTATTCTTTTTTTTCATTAAGCAAGCACTTTTATACTCTAATTTTAACATATCATTTTTATTGCTGTTTTATCAGTCCTCTAAAATTATTTATTATCTTTATTTTGTTTTTATTACTAATTTTGCACATTTATTCTTTTACTTTCTTTATTATTCCATTTAATATTTTAATTTTATTGTGTTTTCGTTTATTAGACGCGGGAGTACCATTATTTTTATTTCATTATCTTTTGTTGTCAATTTATTTGCGATATTTTATTTTATTCCAGTCGCATTACTTTTATTCGCAGCTTTTTTATGTCAATTTTATAGCAATTCATATATATTAGACGCGGGGGTCCCATTTTGTCTAAGCGGTTTATTTGGAAATATTTTTATGACAAGTCTTATCTATTAGACGCGGGAACTATATTTATATTCTTTTTTGTCTTTTTTCAGTCATATTTATTATATTTACGAGACTCAGTTTCTTTTTCAATGCTTTTTTATATACAAATTATGACTTATATTTTAATCTTTTTTACCATTGCTCTTTATTTTTTATATTTCACTCTTTATAATGCTTATTTAACTTGTTTTTTATATTATTTTATATCATATTATATTATTTATTGCATGCAAGTTGCTCGTTTATACAATAATCTTTTTTGCTTTACTTTAATCAACTTCTATCACCTAATCAGATCCTATTACTCATACAGAAAAGTCACCCGTTCGTCCTCGTTTATCCTCTTTCATATCAGTTTTAGACTTTTTATTATCCTCATCCATTCAATTTTTATATTTATATCAGTACTTTTTATCATTTTTTTTACATTTATCTGCTGTTTTTCGTATCTTTTAATCAATATTTACTATTTTCTTCATTTTCATGTTGTCAATTTATATACATATTACGCAGGTCACTTTTATTAACGTTTTTATTCTTTTTTTTCATTAAGCAAGCACTTTTATACTCTAATTTTAACATATCATTTTTATTGCTGTTTTATCAGTCCTCTAAAATTATTTATTATCTTTATTTTGTTTTTATTACTAATTTTGCACATTTATTCTTTTACTTTCTTTATTATTCCATTTAATATTTTAATTTTATTGTGTTTTCGTTTATTAGACGCGGGAGTACCATTATTTTTATTTCATTATCTTTTGTTGTCAATTTATTTGCGATATTTTATTTTATTCCAGTCGCATTACTTTTATTCGCAGCTTTTTTATGTCAATTTTATAGCAATTCATATATATTAGACGCGGGGGTCCCATTTTGTCTAAGCGGTTTATTTGGAAATATTTTTATGACAAGTCTTATCTATTAGACGCGGGAACTATATTTATATTCTTTTTTGTCTTTTTTCAGTCATATTTATTATATTTACGAGACTCAGTTTCTTTTTCAATGCTTTTTTATATACAAATTATGACTTATATTTTAATCTTTTTTACCATTGCTCTTTATTTTTTATATTTCACTCTTTATAATGCTTATTTAACTTGTTTTTTATATTATTTTATATCATATTATATTATTTATTGCATGCAAGTTGCTCGTTTATACAATAATCTTTTTTGCTTTACTTTAATCAACTTCTATCACCTAATCAGATCCTATTACTCATACAGAAAAGTCACCCGTTCGTCCTCGTTTATCCTCTTTCATATCAGTTTTAGACTTTTTATTATCCTCATCCATTCAATTTTTATATTTATATCAGTACTTTTTATCATTTTTTTTACATTTATCTGCTGTTTTTCGTATCTTTTAATCAATATTTACTATTTTCTTCATTTTCATGTTGTCAATTTATATACATATTACGCAGGTCACTTTTATTAACGTTTTTATTCTTTTTTTTCATTAAGCAAGCACTTTTATACTCTAATTTTAACATATCATTTTTATTGCTGTTTTATCAGTCCTCTAAAATTATTTATTATCTTTATTTTGTTTTTATTACTAATTTTGCACATTTATTCTTTTACTTTCTTTATTATTCCATTTAATATTTTAATTTTATTGTGTTTTCGTTTATTAGACGCGGGAGTACCATTATTTTTATTTCATTATCTTTTGTTGTCAATTTATTTGCGATATTTTATTTTATTCCAGTCGCATTACTTTTATTCGCAGCTTTTTTATGTCAATTTTATAGCAATTCATATATATTAGACGCGGGGGTCCCATTTTGTCTAAGCGGTTTATTTGGAAATATTTTTATGACAAGTCTTATCTATTAGACGCGGGAACTATATTTATATTCTTTTTTGTCTTTTTTCAGTCATATTTATTATATTTACGAGACTCAGTTTCTTTTTCAATGCTTTTTTATATACAAATTATGACTTATATTTTAATCTTTTTTACCATTGCTCTTTATTTTTTATATTTCACTCTTTATAATGCTTATTTAACTTGTTTTTTATATTATTTTATATCATATTATATTATTTATTGCATGCAAGTTGCTCGTTTATACAATAATCTTTTTTGCTTTACTTTAATCAACTTCTATCACCTAATCAGATCCTATTACTCATACAGAAAAGTCACCCGTTCGTCCTCGTTTATCCTCTTTCATATCAGTTTTAGACTTTTTATTATCCTCATCCATTCAATTTTTATATTTATATCAGTACTTTTTATCATTTTTTTTACATTTATCTGCTGTTTTTCGTATCTTTTAATCAATATTTACTATTTTCTTCATTTTCATGTTGTCAATTTATATACATATTACGCAGGTCACTTTTATTAACGTTTTTATTCTTTTTTTTCATTAAGCAAGCACTTTTATACTCTAATTTTAACATATCATTTTTATTGCTGTTTTATCAGTCCTCTAAAATTATTTATTATCTTTATTTTGTTTTTATTACTAATTTTGCACATTTATTCTTTTACTTTCTTTATTATTCCATTTAATATTTTAATTTTATTGTGTTTTCGTTTATTAGACGCGGGAGTACCATTATTTTTATTTCATTATCTTTTGTTGTCAATTTATTTGCGATATTTTATTTTATTCCAGTCGCATTACTTTTATTCGCAGCTTTTTTATGTCAATTTTATAGCAATTCATATATATTAGACGCGGGGGTCCCATTTTGTCTAAGCGGTTTATTTGGAAATATTTTTATGACAAGTCTTATCTATTAGACGCGGGAACTATATTTATATTCTTTTTTGTCTTTTTTCAGTCATATTTATTATATTTACGAGACTCAGTTTCTTTTTCAATGCTTTTTTATATACAAATTATGACTTATATTTTAATCTTTTTTACCATTGCTCTTTATTTTTTATATTTCACTCTTTATAATGCTTATTTAACTTGTTTTTTATATTATTTTATATCATATTATATTATTTATTGCATGCAAGTTGCTCGTTTATACAATAATCTTTTTTGCTTTACTTTAATCAACTTCTATCACCTAATCAGATCCTATTACTCATACAGAAAAGTCACCCGTTCGTCCTCGTTTATCCTCTTTCATATCAGTTTTAGACTTTTTATTATCCTCATCCATTCAATTTTTATATTTATATCAGTACTTTTTATCATTTTTTTTTACATTTATCTGCTGTTTTTCGTATCTTTTAATCAATATTTACTATTTTCTTCATTTTCATGTTGTCAATTTATATACATATTACGCAGGTCACTTTTATTAACGTTTTTATTCTTTTTTTTCATTAAGCAAGCACTTTTATACTCTAATTTTAACATATCATTTTTATTGCTGTTTTATCAGTCCTCTAAAATTATTTATTATCTTTATTTTGTTTTTATTACTAATTTTGCACATTTATTCTTTTACTTTCTTTATTATTCCATTTAATATTTTAATTTTATTGTGTTTTCGTTTATTAGACGCGGGAGTACCATTATTTTTATTTCATTATCTTTTGTTGTCAATTTATTTGCGATATTTTATTTTATTCCAGTCGCATTACTTTTATTCGCAGCTTTTTTATGTCAATTTTATAGCAATTCATATATATTAGACGCGGGGGTCCCATTTTGTCTAAGCGGTTTATTTGGAAATATTTTTATGACAAGTCTTATCTATTAGACGCGGGAACTATATTTATATTCTTTTTTGTCTTTTTTCAGTCATATTTATTATATTTACGAGACTCAGTTTCTTTTTCAATGCTTTTTTATATACAAATTATGACTTATATTTTAATCTTTTTTACCATTGCTCTTTATTTTTTATATTTCACTCTTTATAATGCTTATTTAACTTGTTTTTTATATTATTTTATATCATATTATATTATTTATTGCATGCAAGTTGCTCGTTTATACAATAATCTTTTTTGCTTTACTTTAATCAACTTCTATCACCTAATCAGATCCTATTACTCATACAGAAAAGTCACCCGTTCGTCCTCGTTTATCCTCTTTCATATCAGTTTTAGACTTTTTATTATCCTCATCCATTCAATTTTTATATTTATATCAGTACTTTTTATCATTTTTTTTACATTTATCTGCTGTTTTTCGTATCTTTTAATCAATATTTACTATTTTCTTCATTTTCATGTTGTCAATTTATATACATATTACGCAGGTCACTTTTATTAACGTTTTTATTCTTTTTTTTCATTAAGCAAGCACTTTTATACTCTAATTTTAACATATCATTTTTATTGCTGTTTTATCAGTCCTCTAAAATTATTTATTATCTTTATTTTGTTTTTATTACTAATTTTGCACATTTATTCTTTTACTTTCTTTATTATTCCATTTAATATTTTAATTTTATTGTGTTTTCGTTTATTAGACGCGGGAGTACCATTATTTTTATTTCATTATCTTTTGTTGTCAATTTATTTGCGATATTTTATTTTATTCCAGTCGCATTACTTTTATTCGCAGCTTTTTTATGTCAATTTTATAGCAATTCATATATATTAGACGCGGGGGTCCCATTTTGTCTAAGCGGTTTATTTGGAAATATTTTTATGACAAGTCTTATCTATTAGACGCGGGAACTATATTTATATTCTTTTTTGTCTTTTTTCAGTCATATTTATTATATTTACGAGACTCAGTTTCTTTTTCAATGCTTTTTTATATACAAATTATGACTTATATTTTAATCTTTTTTACCATTGCTCTTTATTTTTTATATTTCACTCTTTATAATGCTTATTTAACTTGTTTTTTATATTATTTTATATCATATTATATTATTTATTGCATGCAAGTTGCTCGTTTATACAATAATCTTTTTTGCTTTACTTTAATCAACTTCTATCACCTAATCAGATCCTATTACTCATACAGAAAAGTCACCCGTTCGTCCTCGTTTATCCTCTTTCATATCAGTTTTAGACTTTTTATTATCCTCATCCATTCAATTTTTATATTTATATCAGTACTTTTTATCATTTTTTTTACATTTATCTGCTGTTTTTCGTATCTTTTAATCAATATTTACTATTTTCTTCATTTTCATGTTGTCAATTTATATACATATTACGCAGGTCACTTTTATTAACGTTTTTATTCTTTTTTTTCATTAAGCAAGCACTTTTATACTCTAATTTTAACATATCATTTTTATTGCTGTTTTATCAGTCCTCTAAAATTATTTATTATCTTTATTTTGTTTTTATTACTAATTTTGCACATTTATTCTTTTACTTTCTTTATTATTCCATTTAATATTTTAATTTTATTGTGTTTTCGTTTATTAGACGCGGGAGTACCATTATTTTTATTTCATTATCTTTTGTTGTCAATTTATTTGCGATATTTTATTTTATTCCAGTCGCATTACTTTTATTCGCAGCTTTTTTATGTCAATTTTATAGCAATTCATATATATTAGACGCGGGGGTCCCATTTTGTCTAAGCGGTTTATTTGGAAATATTTTTATGACAAGTCTTATCTATTAGACGCGGGAACTATATTTATATTCTTTTTTGTCTTTTTTCAGTCATATTTATTATATTTACGAGACTCAGTTTCTTTTTCAATGCTTTTTTATATACAAATTATGACTTATATTTTAATCTTTTTTACCATTGCTCTTTATTTTTTATATTTCACTCTTTATAATGCTTATTTAACTTGTTTTTTATATTATTTTATATCATATTATATTATTTATTGCATGCAAGTTGCTCGTTTATACAATAATCTTTTTTGCTTTACTTTAATCAACTTCTATCACCTAATCAGATCCTATTACTCATACAGAAAAGTCACCCGTTCGTCCTCGTTTATCCTCTTTCATATCAGTTTTAGACTTTTTATTATCCTCATCCATTCAATTTTTATATTTATATCAGTACTTTTTATCATTTTTTTTACATTTATCTGCTGTTTTTCGTATCTTTTAATCAATATTTACTATTTTCTTCATTTTCATGTTGTCAATTTATATACATATTACGCAGGTCACTTTTATTAACGTTTTTATTCTTTTTTTTCATTAAGCAAGCACTTTTATACTCTAATTTTAACATATCATTTTTATTGCTGTTTTATCAGTCCTCTAAAATTATTTATTATCTTTATTTTGTTTTTATTACTAATTTTGCACATTTATTCTTTTACTTTCTTTATTATTCCATTTAATATTTTAATTTTATTGTGTTTTCGTTTATTAGACGCGGGAGTACCATTATTTTTATTTCATTATCTTTTGTTGTCAATTTATTTGCGATATTTTATTTTATTCCAGTCGCATTACTTTTATTCGCAGCTTTTTTATGTCAATTTTATAGCAATTCATATATATTAGACGCGGGGGTCCCATTTTGTCTAAGCGGTTTATTTGGAAATATTTTTATGACAAGTCTTATCTATTAGACGCGGGAACTATATTTATATTCTTTTTTGTCTTTTTTCAGTCATATTTATTATATTTACGAGACTCAGTTTCTTTTTCAATGCTTTTTTATATACAAATTATGACTTATATTTTAATCTTTTTTACCATTGCTCTTTATTTTTTATATTTCACTCTTTATAATGCTTATTTAACTTGTTTTTTATATTATTTTATATCATATTATATTATTTATTGCATGCAAGTTGCTCGTTTATACAATAATCTTTTTTGCTTTACTTTAATCAACTTCTATCACCTAATCAGATCCTATTACTCATACAGAAAAGTCACCCGTTCGTCCTCGTTTATCCTCTTTCATATCAGTTTTAGACTTTTTATTATCCTCATCCATTCAATTTTTATATTTATATCAGTACTTTTTATCATTTTTTTTACATTTATCTGCTGTTTTTCGTATCTTTTAATCAATATTTACTATTTTCTTCATTTTCATGTTGTCAATTTATATACATATTACGCAGGTCACTTTTATTAACGTTTTTATTCTTTTTTTTCATTAAGCAAGCACTTTTATACTCTAATTTTAACATATCATTTTTATTGCTGTTTTATCAGTCCTCTAAAATTATTTATTATCTTTATTTTGTTTTTATTACTAATTTTGCACATTTATTCTTTTACTTTCTTTATTATTCCATTTAATATTTTAATTTTATTGTGTTTTCGTTTATTAGACGCGGGAGTACCATTATTTTTATTTCATTATCTTTTGTTGTCAATTTATTTGCGATATTTTATTTTATTCCAGTCGCATTACTTTTATTCGCAGCTTTTTTATGTCAATTTTATAGCAATTCATATATATTAGACGCGGGGGTCCCATTTTGTCTAAGCGGTTTATTTGGAAATATTTTTATGACAAGTCTTATCTATTAGACGCGGGAACTATATTTATATTCTTTTTTGTCTTTTTTCAGTCATATTTATTATATTTACGAGACTCAGTTTCTTTTTCAATGCTTTTTTATATACAAATTATGACTTATATTTTAATCTTTTTTACCATTGCTCTTTATTTTTTATATTTCACTCTTTATAATGCTTATTTAACTTGTTTTTTATATTATTTTATATCATATTATATTATTTATTGCATGCAAGTTGCTCGTTTATACAATAATCTTTTTTGCTTTACTTTAATCAACTTCTATCACCTAATCAGATCCTATTACTCATACAGAAAAGTCACCCGTTCGTCCTCGTTTATCCTCTTTCATATCAGTTTTAGACTTTTTATTATCCTCATCCATTCAATTTTTATATTTATATCAGTACTTTTTATCATTTTTTTTACATTTATCTGCTGTTTTTCGTATCTTTTAATCAATATTTACTATTTTCTTCATTTTCATGTTGTCAATTTATATACATGATTACGCAGGTCACTTTTATTAACGTTTTTATTCTTTTTTTTCATTAAGCAAGCACTTTTATACTCTAATTTTAACATATCATTTTTATTGCTGTTTTATCAGTCCTCTAAAATTATTTATTATCTTTATTTTGTTTTTATTACTAATTTTGCACATTTATTCTTTTACTTTCTTTATTATTCCATTTAATATTTTAATTTTATTGTGTTTTCGTTTATTAGACGCGGGAGTACCATTATTTTTATTTCATTATCTTTTGTTGTCAATTTATTTGCGATATTTTATTTTATTCCAGTCGCATTACTTTTATTCGCAGCTTTTTTATGTCAATTTTATAGCAATTCATATATATTAGACGCGGGGGTCCCATTTTGTCTAAGCGGTTTATTTGGAAATATTTTTATGACAAGTCTTATCTATTAGACGCGGGAACTATATTTATATTCTTTTTTGTCTTTTTTCAGTCATATTTATTATATTTACGAGACTCAGTTTCTTTTTCAATGCTTTTTTATATACAAATTATGACTTATATTTTAATCTTTTTTACCATTGCTCTTTATTTTTTATATTTCACTCTTTATAATGCTTATTTAACTTGTTTTTTATATTATTTTATATCATATTATATTATTTATTGCATGCAAGTTGCTCGTTTATACAATAATCTTTTTTGCTTTACTTTAATCAACTTCTATCACCTAATCAGATCCTATTACTCATACAGAAAAGTCACCCGTTCGTCCTCGTTTATCCTCTTTCATATCAGTTTTAGACTTTTTATTATCCTCATCCATTCAATTTTTATATTTATATCAGTACTTTTTATCATTTTTTTTACATTTATCTGCTGTTTTTCGTATCTTTTAATCAATATTTACTATTTTCTTCATTTTCATGTTGTCAATTTATATACATATTACGCAGGTCACTTTTATTAACGTTTTTATTCTTTTTTTTCATTAAGCAAGCACTTTTATACTCTAATTTTAACATATCATTTTTATTGCTGTTTTATCAGTCCTCTAAAATTATTTATTATCTTTATTTTGTTTTTATTACTAATTTTGCACATTTATTCTTTTACTTTCTTTATTATTCCATTTAATATTTTAATTTTATTGTGTTTTCGTTTATTAGACGCGGGAGTACCATTATTTTTATTTCATTATCTTTTGTTGTCAATTTATTTGCGATATTTTATTTTATTCCAGTCGCATTACTTTTATTCGCAGCTTTTTTATGTCAATTTTATAGCAATTCATATATATTAGACGCGGGGGTCCCATTTTGTCTAAGCGGTTTATTTGGAAATATTTTTATGACAAGTCTTATCTATTAGACGCGGGAACTATATTTATATTCTTTTTTGTCTTTTTTCAGTCATATTTATTATATTTACGAGACTCAGTTTCTTTTTCAATGCTTTTTTATATACAAATTATGACTTATATTTTAATCTTTTTTACCATTGCTCTTTATTTTTTATATTTCACTCTTTATAATGCTTATTTAACTTGTTTTTTATATTATTTTATATCATATTATATTATTTATTGCATGCAAGTTGCTCGTTTATACAATAATCTTTTTTGCTTTACTTTAATCAACTTCTATCACCTAATCAGATCCTATTACTCATACAGAAAAGTCACCCGTTCGTCCTCGTTTATCCTCTTTCATATCAGTTTTAGACTTTTTATTATCCTCATCCATTCAATTTTTATATTTATATCAGTACTTTTTATCATTTTTTTTACATTTATCTGCTGTTTTTCGTATCTTTTAATCAATATTTACTATTTTCTTCATTTTCATGTTGTCAATTTATATACATATTACGCAGGTCACTTTTATTAACGTTTTTATTCTTTTTTTTCATTAAGCAAGCACTTTTATACTCTAATTTTAACATATCATTTTTATTGCTGTTTTATCAGTCCTCTAAAATTATTTATTATCTTTATTTTGTTTTTATTACTAATTTTGCACATTTATTCTTTTACTTTCTTTATTATTCCATTTAATATTTTAATTTTATTGTGTTTTCGTTTATTAGACGCGGGAGTACCATTATTTTTATTTCATTATCTTTTGTTGTCAATTTATTTGCGATATTTTATTTTATTCCAGTCGCATTACTTTTATTCGCAGCTTTTTTATGTCAATTTTATAGCAATTCATATATATTAGACGCGGGGGTCCCATTTTGTCTAAGCGGTTTATTTGGAAATATTTTTATGACAAGTCTTATCTATTAGACGCGGGAACTATATTTATATTCTTTTTTGTCTTTTTTCAGTCATATTTATTATATTTACGAGACTCAGTTTCTTTTTCAATGCTTTTTTATATACAAATTATGACTTATATTTTAATCTTTTTTACCATTGCTCTTTATTTTTTATATTTCACTCTTTATAATGCTTATTTAACTTGTTTTTTATATTATTTTATATCATATTATATTATTTATTGCATGCAAGTTGCTCGTTTATACAATAATCTTTTTTGCTTTACTTTAATCAACTTCTATCACCTAATCAGATCCTATTACTCATACAGAAAAGTCACCCGTTCGTCCTCGTTTATCCTCTTTCATATCAGTTTTAGACTTTTTATTATCCTCATCCATTCAATTTTTATATTTATATCAGTACTTTTTATCATTTTTTTTACATTTATCTGCTGTTTTTCGTATCTTTTAATCAATATTTACTATTTTCTTCATTTTCATGTTGTCAATTTATATACATGATTACGCAGGTCACTTTTATTAACGTTTTTATTCTTTTTTTTCATTAAGCAAGCACTTTTATACTCTAATTTTAACATATCATTTTTATTGCTGTTTTATCAGTCCTCTAAAATTATTTATTATCTTTATTTTGTTTTTATTACTAATTTTGCACATTTATTCTTTTACTTTCTTTATTATTCCATTTAATATTTTAATTTTATTGTGTTTTCGTTTATTAGACGCGGGAGTACCATTATTTTTATTTCATTATCTTTTGTTGTCAATTTATTTGCGATATTTTATTTTATTCCAGTCGCATTACTTTTATTCGCAGCTTTTTTATGTCAATTTTATAGCAATTCATATATATTAGACGCGGGGGTCCCATTTTGTCTAAGCGGTTTATTTGGAAATATTTTTATGACAAGTCTTATCTATTAGACGCGGGAACTATATTTATATTCTTTTTTGTCTTTTTTCAGTCATATTTATTATATTTACGAGACTCAGTTTCTTTTTCAATGCTTTTTTATATACAAATTATGACTTATATTTTAATCTTTTTTACCATTGCTCTTTATTTTTTATATTTCACTCTTTATAATGCTTATTTAACTTGTTTTTTATATTATTTTATATCATATTATATTATTTATTGCATGCAAGTTGCTCGTTTATACAATAATCTTTTTTGCTTTACTTTAATCAACTTCTATCACCTATTCAGATCCTATTACTCATACAGAAAAGTCACCCGTTCGTCCTCGTTTATCCTCTTTCATATCAGTTTTAGACTTTTTATTATCCTCATCCATTCAATTTTTATATTTATATCAGTACTTTTTATCATTTTTTTTACATTTATCTGCTGTTTTTCGTATCTTTTAATCAATATTTACTATTTTCTTCATTTTCATGTTGTCAATTTATATACATGATACGCAGGTCACTTTTATTAACGTTTTTATTCTTTTTTTTCATTAAGCAAGCACTTTTATACTCTAATTTTAACATATCATTTTTATTGCTGTTTTATCAGTCCTCTAAAATTATTTATTATCTTTATTTTGTTTTTATTACTAATTTTGCACATTTATTCTTTTACTTTCTTTATTATTCCATTTAATATTTTAATTTTATTGTGTTTTCGTTTATTAGACGCGGGAGTACCATTATTTTTATTTCATTATCTTTTGTTGTCAATTTATTTGCGATATTTTATTTTATTCCAGTCGCATTACTTTTATTCGCAGCTTTTTTATGTCAATTTTATAGCAATTCATATATATTAGACGCGGGGGTCCCATTTTGTCTAAGCGGTTTATTTGGAAATATTTTTATGACAAGTCTTATCTATTAGACGCGGGAACTATATTTATATTCTTTTTTGTCTTTTTTCAGTCATATTTATTATATTTACGAGACTCAGTTTCTTTTTCAATGCTTTTTTATATACAAATTATGACTTATATTTTAATCTTTTTTACCATTGCTCTTTATTTTTTATATTTCACTCTTTATAATGCTTATTTAACTTGTTTTTTATATTATTTTATATCATATTATATTATTTATTGCATGCAAGTTGCTCGTTTATACAATAATCTTTTTTGCTTTACTTTAATCAACTTCTATCACCTAATCAGATCCTATTACTCATACAGAAAAGTCACCCGTTCGTCCTCGTTTATCCTCTTTCATATCAGTTTTAGACTTTTTATTATCCTCATCCATTCAATTTTTATATTTATATCAGTACTTTTTATCATTTTTTTTACATTTATCTGCTGTTTTTCGTATCTTTTAATCAATATTTACTATTTTCTTCATTTTCATGTTGTTAATTTATATACATGATACGCAGGTCACTTTTATTAACGTTTTTATTCTTTTTTTTCATTAAGCAAGCACTTTTATACTCTAATTTTAACATATCATTTTTATTGCTGTTTTATCAGTCCTCTAAAATTATTTATTATCTTTATTTTGTTTTTATTACTAATTTTGCACATTTATTCTTTTACTTTCTTTATTATTCCATTTAATATTTTAATTTTATTGTGTTTTCGTTTATTAGACGCGGGAGTACCATTATTTTTATTTCATTATCTTTTGTTGTCAATTTATTTGCGATATTTTATTTTATTCCAGTCGCATTACTTTTATTCGCAGCTTTTTTATGTCAATTTTATAGCAATTCATATATATTAGACGCGGGGGTCCCATTTTGTCTAAGCGGTTTATTTGGAAATATTTTTATGACAAGTCTTATCTATTAGACGCGGGAACTATATTTATATTCTTTTTTGTCTTTTTTCAGTCATATTTATTATATTTACGAGACTCAGTTTCTTTTTCAATGCTTTTTTATATACAAATTATGACTTATATTTTAATCTTTTTTACCATTGCTCTTTATTTTTTATATTTCACTCTTTATAATGCTTATTTAACTTGTTTTTTATATTATTTTATATCATATTATATTATTTATTGCATGCAAGTTGCTCGTTTATACAATAATCTTTTTTGCTTTACTTTAATCAACTTCTATCACCTATTCAGATCCTATTACTCATACAGAAAAGTCACCCGTTCGTCCTCGTTTATCCTCTTTCATATCAGTTTTAGACTTTTTATTATCCTCATCCATTCAATTTTTATATTTATATCAGTACTTTTTATCATTTTTTTTACATTTATCTGCTGTTTTTCGTATCTTTTAATCAATATTTACTATTTTCTTCATTTTCATGTTGTTAATTTATATACATGATACGCAGGTCACTTTTATTAACGTTTTTATTCTTTTTTTTCATTAAGCAAGCACTTTTATACTCTAATTTTAACATATCATTTTTATTGCTGTTTTATCAGTCCTCTAAAATTATTTATTATCTTTATTTTGTTTTTATTACTAATTTTGCACATTTATTCTTTTACTTTCTTTATTATTCCATTTAATATTTTAATTTTATTGTGTTTTCGTTTATTAGACGCGGGAGTACCATTATTTTTATTTCATTATCTTTTGTTGTCAATTTATTTGCGATATTTTATTTTATTCCAGTCGCATTACTTTTATTCGCAGCTTTTTTATGTCAATTTTATAGCAATTCATATATATTAGACGCGGGGGTCCCATTTTGTCTAAGCGGTTTATTTGGAAATATTTTTATGACAAGTCTTATCTATTAGACGCGGGAACTATATTTATATTCTTTTTTGTCTTTTTTCAGTCATATTTATTATATTTACGAGACTCAGTTTCTTTTTCAATGCTTTTTTATATACAAATTATGACTTATATTTTAATCTTTTTTACCATTGCTCTTTATTTTTTATATTTCACTCTTTATAATGCTTATTTAACTTGTTTTTTATATTATTTTATATCATATTATATTATTTATTGCATGCAAGTTGCTCGTTTATACAATAATCTTTTTTGCTTTACTTTAATCAACTTCTATCACCTAATCAGATCCTATTACTCATACAGAAAAGTCACCCGTTCGTCCTCGTTTATCCTCTTTCATATCAGTTTTAGACTTTTTATTATCCTCATCCATTCAATTTTTATATTTATATCAGTACTTTTTATCATTTTTTTTACATTTATCTGCTGTTTTTCGTATCTTTTAATCAATATTTACTATTTTCTTCATTTTCATGTTGTTAATTTATATACATGATTACGCAGGTCACTTTTATTAACGTTTTTATTCTTTTTTTTCATTAAGCAAGCACTTTTATACTCTAATTTTAACATATCATTTTTATTGCTGTTTTATCAGTCCTCTAAAATTATTTATTATCTTTATTTTGTTTTTATTACTAATTTTGCACATTTATTCTTTTACTTTCTTTATTATTCCATTTAATATTTTAATTTTATTGTGTTTTCGTTTATTAGACGCGGGAGTACCATTATTTTTATTTCATTATCTTTTGTTGTCAATTTATTTGCGATATTTTATTTTATTCCAGTCGCATTACTTTTATTCGCAGCTTTTTTATGTCAATTTTATAGCAATTCATATATATTAGACGCGGGGGTCCCATTTTGTCTAAGCGGTTTATTTGGAAATATTTTTATGACAAGTCTTATCTATTAGACGCGGGAACTATATTTATATTCTTTTTTGTCTTTTTTCAGTCATATTTATTATATTTACGAGACTCAGTTTCTTTTTCAATGCTTTTTTATATACAAATTATGACTTATATTTTAATCTTTTTTACCATTGCTCTTTATTTTTTATATTTCACTCTTTATAATGCTTATTTAACTTGTTTTTTATATTATTTTATATCATATTATATTATTTATTGCATGCAAGTTGCTCGTTTATACAATAATCTTTTTTGCTTTACTTTAATCAACTTCTATCACCTAATCAGATCCTATTACTCATACAGAAAAGTCACCCGTTCGTCCTCGTTTATCCTCTTTCATATCAGTTTTAGACTTTTTATTATCCTCATCCATTCAATTTTTATATTTATATCAGTACTTTTTATCATTTTTTTTACATTTATCTGCTGTTTTTCGTATCTTTTAATCAATATTTACTATTTTCTTCATTTTCATGTTGTCAATTTATATACATATTACGCAGGTCACTTTTATTAACGTTTTTATTCTTTTTTTTCATTAAGCAAGCACTTTTATACTCTAATTTTAACATATCATTTTTATTGCTGTTTTATCAGTCCTCTAAAATTATTTATTATCTTTATTTTGTTTTTATTACTAATTTTGCACATTTATTCTTTTACTTTCTTTATTATTCCATTTAATATTTTAATTTTATTGTGTTTTCGTTTATTAGACGCGGGAGTACCATTATTTTTATTTCATTATCTTTTGTTGTCAATTTATTTGCGATATTTTATTTTATTCCAGTCGCATTACTTTTATTCGCAGCTTTTTTATGTCAATTTTATAGCAATTCATATATATTAGACGCGGGGGTCCCATTTTGTCTAAGCGGTTTATTTGGAAATATTTTTATGACAAGTCTTATCTATTAGACGCGGGAACTATATTTATATTCTTTTTTGTCTTTTTTCAGTCATATTTATTATATTTACGAGACTCAGTTTCTTTTTCAATGCTTTTTTATATACAAATTATGACTTATATTTTAATCTTTTTTACCATTGCTCTTTATTTTTTATATTTCACTCTTTATAATGCTTATTTAACTTGTTTTTTATATTATTTTATATCATATTATATTATTTATTGCATGCAAGTTGCTCGTTTATACAATAATCTTTTTTGCTTTACTTTAATCAACTTCTATCACCTAATCAGATCCTATTACTCATACAGAAAAGTCACCCGTTCGTCCTCGTTTATCCTCTTTCATATCAGTTTTAGACTTTTTATTATCCTCATCCATTCAATTTTTATATTTATATCAGTACTTTTTATCATTTTTTTTACATTTATCTGCTGTTTTTCGTATCTTTTAATCAATATTTACTATTTTCTTCATTTTCATGTTGTCAATTTATATACATATTACGCAGGTCACTTTTATTAACGTTTTTATTCTTTTTTTTCATTAAGCAAGCACTTTTATACTCTAATTTTAACATATCATTTTTATTGCTGTTTTATCAGTCCTCTAAAATTATTTATTATCTTTATTTTGTTTTTATTACTAATTTTGCACATTTATTCTTTTACTTTCTTTATTATTCCATTTAATATTTTAATTTTATTGTGTTTTCGTTTATTAGACGCGGGAGTACCATTATTTTTATTTCATTATCTTTTGTTGTCAATTTATTTGCGATATTTTATTTTATTCCAGTCGCATTACTTTTATTCGCAGCTTTTTTATGTCAATTTTATAGCAATTCATATATATTAGACGCGGGGGTCCCATTTTGTCTAAGCGGTTTATTTGGAAATATTTTTATGACAAGTCTTATCTATTAGACGCGGGAACTATATTTATATTCTTTTTTGTCTTTTTTCAGTCATATTTATTATATTTACGAGACTCAGTTTCTTTTTCAATGCTTTTTTATATACAAATTATGACTTATATTTTAATCTTTTTTACCATTGCTCTTTATTTTTTATATTTCACTCTTTATAATGCTTATTTAACTTGTTTTTTATATTATTTTATATCATATTATATTATTTATTGCATGCAAGTTGCTCGTTTATACAATAATCTTTTTTGCTTTACTTTAATCAACTTCTATCACCTAATCAGATCCTATTACTCATACAGAAAAGTCACCCGTTCGTCCTCGTTTATCCTCTTTCATATCAGTTTTAGACTTTTTATTATCCTCATCCATTCAATTTTTATATTTATATCAGTACTTTTTATCATTTTTTTTACATTTATCTGCTGTTTTTCGTATCTTTTAATCAATATTTACTATTTTCTTCATTTTCATGTTGTCAATTTATATACATATTACGCAGGTCACTTTTATTAACGTATTTATTCTTTTTTTTCATTAAGCAAGCACTTTTATACTCTAATTTTAACATATCATTTTTATTGCTGTTTTATCAGTCCTCTAAAATTATTTATTATCTTTATTTTGTTTTTATTACTAATTTTGCACATTTATTCTTTTACTTTCTTTATTATTCCATTTAATATTTTAATTTTATTGTGTTTTCGTTTATTAGACGCGGGAGTACCATTATTTTTATTTCATTATCTTTTGTTGTCAATTTATTTGCGATATTTTATTTTATTCCAGTCGCATTACTTTTATTCGCAGCTTTTTTATGTCAATTTTATAGCAATTCATATATATTAGACGCGGGGGTCCCATTTTGTCTAAGCGGTTTATTTGGAAATGTTTTTATGACAAGTCTTATCTATTAGACGCGGGAACTATATTTATATTCTTTTTAGTCTTTTTTCAGTCATATTTATTATATTTACGAGACTCAGTTTTCTTTTTCAATGCTTTTTTTATATACAAATTATGACTTATATTTTAATCTTTTTTACCATTGCTCTTTATTTTTTATATTTCACTCTTTATAATGCTTATTTAACTTGTTTTTTATATTATTTTATATCATATTATATTATTTATTGCATGCAAGTTGCTCGTTTATACAATAATCTTTTTTGCTTTACTTTAATCAACTTCTATCACCTAATCAGATCCTATTACTCATACAGAAAAGTCACCCGTTCGTCCTCGTTTATCCTCTTTCATATCAGTTTTAGACTTTTTATTATCCTCATCCATTCAATTTTTATATTTATATCAGTACTTTTTATCATTTTTTTTACATTTATCTGCTGTTTTTCGTATCTTTTAATCAATATTTACTATTTTCTTCATTTTCATGTTGTCAATTTATATACATATTACGCAGGTCACTTTTATTAACGTATTTATTCTTTTTTTTCATTAAGCAAGCACTTTTATACTCTAATTTTAACATATCATTTTTATTGCTGTTTTATCAGTCCTCTAAAATTATTTATTATCTTTATTTTGTTTTTATTACTAATTTTGCACATTTATTCTTTTACTTTCTTTATTATTCCATTTAATATTTTAATTTTATTGTGTTTTCGTTTATTAGACGCGGGAGTACCATTATTTTTATTTCATTATCTTTTGTTGTCAATTTATTTGCGATATTTTATTTTATTCCAGTCGCATTACTTTTATTCGCAGCTTTTTTATGTCAATTTTATAGCAATTAATATATATTAGACGCGGGGGGTCCCATTTTGTCTAAGCGGTTTATTTGGAAATGTTTTTATGACAAGTCTTATCTATTAGACGCGGGAACTATATTTATATTCTTTTTTGTCTTTTTTCAGTCATATTTATTATATTTACGAGACTCAGTTCTTTTTCAATGCTTTTTTTATATACAAATTATGACTTATATTTTAATCTTTTTTACCATTGCTCTTTATTTTTTATATTTCACTCTTTATAATGCTTATTTAACTTGTTTTTTATATTATTTTATATCATATTATATTATTTATTGCATGCAAGTTGCTCGTTTATACAATAATCTTTTTTGCTTTACTTTAATCAACTTCTATCACCTAATCAGATCCTATTACTCATACAGAAAAGTCACCCGTTCGTCCTCGTTTATCCTCTTTCATATCAGTTTTAGACTTTTTATTATCCTCATCCATTCAATTTTTATATTTATATCAGTACTTTTTATCATTTTTTTTACATTTATCTGCTGTTTTTCGTATCTTTTAATCAATATTTACTATTATTCTTCATTTTCATGTTGTCAATTTATATACATATTACGCAGGTCACTTTTATTAACGTTTTTATTCTTTTTTTTCATTAAGCAAGCACTTTTATACTCTAATTTTAACATATCATTTTTATTGCTGTTTTATCAGTCCTCTAAAATTATTTATATCTTTATTTTGTTTTTATTACTAATTTTGCACATTTTATTCTTTTACTTTCTTTATTATTCCATTTAATATTTTAATTTTATTGTGTTTTCGTTTATTAGACGCGGGAGTACCATTATTTTTATTTCATTATCTTTTGTTGTCAATTTATTTGCGATATTTTATTTTATTCCAGTCGCATTACTTTTATTCGCAGCTTTTTTATGTCAATTTTATAGCAATTAATATATATTAGACGCGGGGGTCCCATTTTGTCTAAGCGGTTTATTTGGAAATGTTTTTATGACAAGTCTTATCTATTAGACGCGGGAACTATATTTATATTCTTTTTAGTCTTTTTTCAGTCATATTTATTATATTTACGAGACTCAGTTTCTTTTTCAATGCTTTTTTATATACAAATTATGACTTATATTTTAATCTTTTTTACCATTGCTCTTTATTTTTTATATTTCACTCTTTATAATGCTTATTTAACTTGTTTTTTATATTATTTTATATCATATTATATTATTTATTGCATGCAAGTTGCTCGTTTATACAATAATCTTTTTTGCTTTACTTTAATCAACTTCTATCACCTAATCAGATCCTATTACTCATACAGAAAAGTCACCCGTTCGTCCTCGTTTATCCTCTTTCATATCAGTTTTAGACTTTTTATTATCCTCATCCATTCAATTTTTATATTTATATCAGTACTTTTTTATCATTTTTTTACATTTATCTGCTGTTTTTTCGTATCTTTTAATCAATATTTACTATTTTCTTCATTTTCATGTTGTCAATTTATATACATATTACGCAGGTCACTTTTATTAACGTTTTTATTCTTTTTTTTCATTAAGCAAGCACTTTTATACTCTAATTTTAACATATCATTTTTATTGCTGTTTTATCAGTCCTCTAAAATTATTTATTATCTTTATTTTGTTTTTATTACTAATTTTGCACATTTATTCTTTTACTTTCTTTATTATTCCATTTAATATTTTAATTTTATTGTGTTTTCGTTTATTAGACGCGGGAGTACCATTATTTTTATTTCATTATCTTTTGTTGTCAATTTATTTGCGATATTTTATTTTATTCCAGTCGCATTACTTTTATTCGCAGCTTTTTTATGTCAATTTTATAGCAATTCATATATATTAGACGCGGGGGTCCCATTTTGTCTAAGCGGTTTATTTGGAAATGTTTTTATGACAAGTCTTATCTATTAGACGCGGGAACTATATTTATATTCTTTTTTGTCTTTTTTCAGTCATATTTATTATATTTACGAGACTCAGTTTCTTTTTCAATGCTTTTTTATATACAAATTATGACTTATATTTTAATCTTTTTTACCATTGCTCTTTATTTTTTATATTTCACTCTTTATAATGCTTATTTAACTTGTTTTTTATATTATTTTATATCATATTATATTATTTATTGCATGCAAGTTGCTCGTTTATACAATAATCTTTTTTGCTTTACTTTAATCAACTTCTATCACCTAATCAGATCCTATTACTCATACAGAAAAGTCACCCGTTCGTCCTCGTTTATCCTCTTTCATATCAGTTTTAGACTTTTTATTATCCTCATCCATTCAATTTTTATATTTATATCAGTACTTTTTATCATTTTTTTTACATTTATCTGCTGTTTTTCGTATCTTTTAATCAATATTTACTATATTCTTCATTTTCATGTTGTCAATTTATATACATATTACGCAGGTCACTTTTATTAACGTTTTTATTCTTTTTTTTCATTAAGCAAGCACTTTTATACTCTAATTTTAACATATCATTTTTATTGCTGTTTTATCAGTCCTCTAAAATTATTTATTATCTTTATTTTGTTTTTATTACTAATTTTGCACATTTATTCTTTTACTTTCTTTATTATTCCATTTAATATTTTAATTTTATTGTGTTTTCGTTTATTAGACGCGGGAGTACCATTATTTTTATTTCATTATCTTTTGTTGTCAATTTATTTGCGATATTTTATTTTTATTCCAGTCGCATTACTTTTATTCGCAGCTTTTTTA